>JAQRGC011860349.1:0-14337 GCA_028659135.1 Plantago lanceolata
TGGTTGATACTCTCGTGCATCTTACATTTACCCTTGCCCAGGGAGGCAGGGAAAGTAGTTGTATGGCCATGGTAGTGCATTTAATAAAATCGACTCATATATGAAGGATGGGTCTGTCAATTAATAACAGACATTCAATTTCATGAATCGTACATATACATGCACTCATGATCGTTGAACTTTGTTCCTGTCACTGTTCACGGTTATAACCAACCAACCCTGCGGCCGGGCATCTATCCTGTGTCATACGATTGCTGGCCTTCTATTAATGGTCCCGGTACGAGAAGGTGCCGATCCCAAACATGAAACAACCTACGATATTCGAGTTAATTTGCAATTCCAGCTCAAATTCTCAATGTCGCTTTAGAATGACTTGTCTTAGATTACGACTGGTAAAAGGTTATGAGTCATATCACACACGGTATTCAAATATGTTCTCTAACACGCACTTGCATCAACATGTTAAAGGTCCATGTCTGTCAAAGCAAACTACAGCCTGGATTCAAGAATCAGAAGCTTCAACCAACCAACTTTGGTTCATGTTCATTCAAATATACAGAAAGTTCATCCAACAAAGTAGTCAAGCGGCACATGCTTGGGCACTAGCACTAATAACTACTCGATCTGTAATCTCAGTATATTAGAATGTTAGAAACGTAATCACTATGACACACCATGTGAGACGGTTACACTGATTACTCCTAGCATCTAAAACCCCGTCATCTGTCATCTAAGCTTGTTACTAGATGATATCTGAATGAGAGAAATCAATGATATCTGAAGGAGAGAAATCTCTCAATCACAGATGTGTATCCAGAGCACATATATAATGTCAAACGATGAAAATAAAAACACCAAGAGAAAATTTTCCAGCACTAGACTAATATAGTAGCATATCGAAAATGCCGTATGGGGACCTAACCTCCTTCCCTCTCTCTATCATACATTCCATGTATACAGTACTCTGTCGTTTGTCACAAACCAACCAAAATTGCAGGGACGACAGCTTCGAGCTACAGTTATACTCCAATTAGACAAACTGCCATGCGCACTGCGGCTCGCTACAATGCTGTTGCTACTTATCGCAAACATAGATTGCCTCAAAAGTTACCATGTGAGCCAACCAGCCACCAAAACCAAAGCTATACTATCAATGCACGGTTCCGTGATTGGAAAGGCCAGAGTGATAGGTATTCTATTCCTCGTACAAAGTCGTTCCAATCACCATCGAACTCGTACATGTTGCGGCCACATAGGCCTATGACATTCAAGTCTTTTACATGATTTACCCCCGATCTTGAAAGATTAGAAAGTTGCATTGAGGTCTCATGCCTTCCTCACTGTTACAAAATTCCTCCTCAAAATCATTACATTCGAACCCTGAAGGAAGTATATGTAACTTTGGAAGTGAAAAGTATCTTTGGAAGTTCAAGGGGCACAAGAAATAACCAACAAACTTCAGGAGGTGATTGTGCAAATCACACTTTGTCCAGCAATTATGACATGCCATTCTCGCAAGTCACACCAAACTGATCAGTTACGACTGACGAGGCTCACTTGTTCAGTTTTTTGGTTTATCACAGCGTCCTAAGGTAGTTACTTCAGCAATCAGTATGGGATCACGTAAGGCAAAGCACAAATATCAGCCTGCTCAATCCGTACAGCTTTAGACCATACTTGTAGCTCCTTGTCGACCTGAACTGGCTCGGTCTTAAGCTTATCTGAAGGACCTCTTTTACTAAAAAACCAATCCTGATCATCATCACCCAAGTCGGCCACACTGGGAACTGTTAGTACCCCAGACAGATACTTGGAATCAGGATGTGGTGGCTTCCTCGATGCCTCAGCAATTAGATCCTCAAGTGTGGGTACCTTTGCCGTCTCCTTCAAAGGAATGGTTTTCTGGTTAGGTACCGAATTTTGGTTAGGTACCTTTGTTTGCATCTCCTTCAAAGGAACGGATTTCTGGTTAGGTGCCTTAGTTGGCATCTCCTTCGAAAGAATGGCTTTCTGGTCAGGTGCCTTAGTTGGCATCTCCTTCGAAAGAATGGCTTTCTGGTCAGGTGCCTTGGTAACTTCGGCAATCACATCCTCCAGATTCGGTAATGTCTGTGTCTCCTTCATAGGAATGGATTTTTGGCTGGGTGACTTTGCTGGCATCTCCTTCGAAGGAATGGATTTTTGGCTGGGTGACTTTGTTGGCATCTCCTTCGAAGGAATGGGTTTTTGGTTGGGTAACTTTGTCGGCATCTCCTTCGAAGGAATGGGTTTTTGGTTGGGTACCTTTGTTGCCGTCTCCTTCGAAGGATTGGATTTTTGGTTGGGTACCTTTGGAACTTCAGCAACTTGATCACGGACCATAGCTGCAGAAGAATTATTAGGAATAGATGGAAGCGGTCTCTGGGCTTCAACCATGCCATTCATCAACCGGCCATTATAATCCGCAGTGACACTATTTGGAGTAGCATGCTCATCATAAGATTTAGTAGGGGTTGAGAAAGCTTTAAGTTGGCTTCCGTTCTCCATTGACTGATGAGGAGAATGCCTTTGCACTTTATTAGCACTGGTTTCAGTCTCTGTAGAACAAGTAACAACGATCAGCCATAAGAAGGGGTTAATAGAAGTACAAGCTCATTCATTTCTTCAGTGACTTTCTAGTTTAACATAGACCACTAAACTTCTGTAACTACAGTTCACACTGTATAACCTATTCTAAATTTAGAAGGAACTAGCAAGAGCTTAAACTTCAGAGGAGAGAGCAGTATTTATTCCCACAGATTCCTACAAATATTACATCAAACACTCCTCGGACAAAAAAAATCATAAATGGGAACAGTAAAAGTTTCTCATGTGGTAAAGAATTCAACAAGTAAAACTCACCATGGAAACCATTTGTATAGATATCTTTTCTCTTCCTGGGATTTCCTTCATTAACTCCACTGGTTTTGACCTCCTTCAGTGCACCTCTGCTTTCATTGCTGACAACAGCAACACCAGCACTCACCCCTTTTGCATCCAACTTGGCCTGTTCACTTCCCTGTCTTTCAGTTTTCACCTTCGACTTGGACCTTTTCTTCTCCTTGTCCTTATCTTTTTCTTTCCGGTGGCTTTTTTTATCTCTCTCTTTTCGTTTGTCTCCCCTCTTACCTTCATCAGTTTCCTTCAATTTCTCCTTAACCCCCGGTGTCCCGTTATTCTGATCGTCCAGTGGTCTCAGAATTCTACCAACCTCACCCTTATCCATGGGCGGAATGCTTTGTGGGACCATTGCATATCCACGAGGCACATTTGTCGGGCCCTGTACATCCAGGCTCATAACATCAACCCCCTTGTCTTTGTTATTGCCCTTTTCTTTTCCTACAACTGCAGAAGTATTCCCAGATGCAGCTTTTGCTCCCATTTTTTTATCCCGTTGATCCACAAGGGCAGGCTTATCTGGTAATTTGCTCCCACTGACTCCATCATCTTTGATCCTCCTGCCCAACTCCTGCACAAATTTTGATCCATCGGTTCCCTTCGAGGGTAAGACACTTTGAGAAGGCCCTGTACCATTTTGCCCCTTAAGAAGAGAAGAGTGTTTCCCTGCATCAACAGCAGGCCTTATATCTTTCCTATGCCCTTCTGGATGAAGCTTATCCCCGTGCTTTGAGAAAGCTTGCACAAGTTTTGATTCATCGGTTGCCTTCGACGGCAAGCTGCTTTTGGAAGGTCCTGTACCATTTTGCCCCTGAAAGAGAGCAGAGTGTTTCCCTGCATCCACAATATCGCTTCTATTGCTGATGTGTCCTTCCGGATGAAGTTTATCCCCGTGCTTGTCCTCGAGTTTCACACCAGAAACTGTCGACTCATCAGAGATGCTTCTTTTCTCTTTGTCTTTGCTCCGATCCTCCTTATCCTTCTTCTTATCCTTGTGCTTTTCCTTCTTGTCTTTGTGCTTCTTGCGATCTTTTTTGTCCTTCTGTTTCTCATCACTCTCATCTTTGCCCTTCTCTTTTTCCTTCTTTCTTTCCTTGTCCTTCTCCTTTTTGTGCTTTTTCTCTTTGCGCCTTGCCTGAAAACATAGAATTATAAGCATATCCGCCCGAACTGAAAATCTGCAAGTCTTTTAAATTACTGTAATACTGTATTAATTGTCAAATAATATGTAATCAAACTACAAAAGCAAAAAATCGCACTCTTCGCAACCAAGATTTTGGAGTTGCGCAAAGAAAAACAATGTGAAAGCATGTGCATTCACTTCGTAAATGAGTTTGAAAATAATCTCTTGGCAGTATTACAATCGGACTACTAGATTGCTTCACCAAAATCTGTTGAGATATCCTTATATGGAAGAGTCTGCTAAGTACTGACAGTTCCACCAAAATTTTCGCTTTGTACAATCCCAACCCCCTCATTTTGACTAAAATAAAAGAAATAAGTATAAAAGATGAGAAACGAACTAGCAAGACTGATATACATGACCATATATGCTACATTTGGGTATATAATTATAATACACATACAAATCATACAAAAAGAAAATGTATTGAGGCTAGAGCTCTTCGCTAACTGATTTAAAACTCAACCCTAGGTAAAATCCATAATAAGAAATTACCCGCCCCTCCCTTCCTCTAAAAAGAACAAAAACAGTTGGTTTAGACAGTGTCTCTTTTATTTTCCTCTTCATAATTCTTTGCATTCCCACTTTTTTCCTTTTCTCTCTTGAATACCTTCTTCCATCAAGTTAAACACCTTTACATCAAAAGCACTCACATTAAACGACTAATCCATCCGCCCACTTAAAACTTCTCATTTTTCCATGTGGCATCCCAGTGAAAACTTATTATTCCCTCCCATTCCATTTTAAATATATCTTCACCCATATACTACACACACGTATTTACGACTTTACCAAACTTTATCAACTAGTTGTTCTTCTTTATTCTTATAATAACCCACTTGCAACTTATATTCATCCTTACTTCACAAAGCACCGAAAATGCAGTACTCCGCCCTATTTAATACAAGCTTTCCTAATCTCCATGCACAAGAAGAAATGCAGAGGGAATATGTAACTGCTCTACTACCTAAGTCACACTTTACTGCCAATATTCAAATCCCAAATTAAACTATGCCAAACTGGCAAAATACCCAAGCAAACACTGTATTTATTCAATATATCATGGTTGACGCAGTATGTGATTTATCCAAAACTATGGCATGCATTTGTGTACTTCAATTGCATAACAAAGAGGTCTTAAACTATATCGAACAGTCCAGTTGGATCGTCCACAAGAAAGCAAGCTATTTTCATCCTTTTATCCACCTACGCCTACTGATCAATTACACCAAAAAAATTCCAATACAAGCCTACAATGTCATCCACTTCAAGCAGAATTTACACAAATGCCATGAGTAATATGTTTTCCGGTCATGACAGTCTTTCTCAATGCTTAAAACTAATTTTCAATCAATCAAATGCATGCTCTTAACTTCAGAAGGTTATCCGCAATGTAGCAGGATTTTTCTACATATTAGCTGACATGCAGCAATGCAGGCATATATAACAAAGTGTACTTTAATGGTCCCAGATATTAACACTCAAAGGGTATCACAAGTTTATAAAATAACCACCAAGTAAGGTTAGGAATATTGATAAAAATGAAGCTTGTTTGCCAGATATATACAGAAGAGTACCACAAAATGGAGGTTGTTTACCAAGTATTTAACAGTGAATTGGAGACTGTGTGCATGTGTGTGTGCATGTGTGTTGTGGTTGTGGTGGTTAGGGGGATTAAACACCACAGGATGTTTGATTATCTTTCCGCGTCATTTGCTTCTATTTTCTACTCCGTCTTTTCCGTCCAGATATAGTAACACTTCTGGTCTACAGTGTTCTTAAATAATTGTTCATACTTGATAAAACTGTTTCCCCATTAAGCAATGGTTGTCCTCTAAGCACATAGGAGTATAGCAGAAAGAAAGCATGCATGCATCATATGGGGACTAGAACCCAAGACCTCTGAATTATGAGAGTCTTCATGGCCTCAGATTCACCAACTTATATAGGGGCCATCTGTGTTTCCTGTATCTAGTAAGTTTTGCATATTACAGTGAAATACTGACGTGAAGACTGAAGACCTTTCCAGGTCCTGATTATTGAATGGCATTTAATGCTCCAGAAACAGCAAAAACTTAGCTTAACGATTTGCTGCCGATGTTTTATGAGCGACAAACCTTATAGAGCACAAATAAAGATGAGACTTTGACTTACATGGATTACATTAACTATCTTTTCAATGAAAAAGTGAAGAGGAATACACTCTCTTATTGATGTCTTTTTGTATTTTTATTATTGTTTGGCCACTTTGATCTCTGCAATTAATGCATTAAGTTTTTTAAAAGATTGCTTAATACTGTAAATACAAAATATAATATAAAAGAAATCATTAAATTCATTGTACCTCAACGCCTTGAATAAATATAAGAGGGTCTTCCTTAAAATGAGGATAAACCAACCACACATAAGATTTTGGTATGGGCAAATATAAGAAAGATTATGGGTCGGTTTCGGGACGAGGGTGAAGAAGGCATAGAAAAATCATGCAGCAAGCGAACAGACTAATGCTATAAAGGACTATGAATGAGACAGGCACATATTCCAGTGCAGAATCTAGGGAATGAGTTCTTTTGTGCATTAAAGAGTAAGCATATGAAGACACGGATCATTACTTCGACCTCCAATTATGAAGCACTCAACAAACTCATGCTGCGTAAAATCACCAGCGTTTCCTTTCGGGTGTCAAATCGTACCGAAAAGCTTAAATTACAATTCCCTTCCTATTACTTGTGAGAATAGGGACTAATCTATAAGCTGTCATTGAATTCCCACCAACGCTTGAAACAAAGGACATCCAAGAAAGAGGAAAAGATCCTGGGATCTATTAATATATACTAGATTCTAAAAAGCTTTATGTTTTTTATACTTCATTAAGCGTAGTATGCATGTTTACTGACCTTCTAATTATGGCTGCCAGGGCAATTTAATTCGTTGGAACCATTACGCTACAAATGCTCTAAGACTCACTACACTAAATATCGTGTTGATGACTCATAGCACACAATTCAGTGCTATGACAAGGTGAGCCTGTGGCATATAGTACAGCAAAAACCTAGAGCTACCTAAAAGTAGAGCCCAAGCACGTCTATATTTGAACATATCATTATATTGGAGCCATTTTAGCACTAAACAATGGCGTGTTTGACAAAACCTTCATAAGTTTATCAAAGTACCAAAAAATATTTACGTAATACTCAAGATTAAAAAATCAGGATGTAAAAGTGTCAACATTGTTCAACAGTTGTACTTAAAAATACACTACAAGATCCTCAAACTTAAAAGTAGAAGTGTCTGTTCACATAAGTTCTTTGTCCAATCTTTCCTTGTTTAGTTTAATACTACGAATTAAATATGACAAAAAGAAGCACGCACATTAATAACTATGAAGAGAATAAAAAGTCCAGATCTCTTAAGCACGTACAACACAGTGCTACACATGCACCATAGCACATTACGTACTTGCTATAGACTGCAGTCAATAAATAATCTTTGCATTACATATCAATCACTTTCATGGTAAAACGCATAACACACTAATTTTGGCAACAGAATTAACATAAAAGTGCAGGTCAGTCAGAATAACAAATGGTACTCCGCACCCTAGGTCTTGCATATTTCAGATCAACGGTTAATAAACTGCATGCTGAAATTAATACGCACAACAACATGAAATAACAGGGCACTGAACAAAATCGAATGGACATGAACCTGAATCACTCAATGCAGTAGAAACCTAAAAAAGATGGTGCAAAAGAACTCAAGTTACATGCAACAAGAAGCTGAGTAGAAATGAACATACCTCTTTCAATACATCCAAGTCTTCCGGTCTATTATTTCTTTCTTCATATCCTGGGGGTGGAAATGGAAAGCACCGAGACATTGCACACTTCCCTGGCAGAAGAAAAGTAATTACCTTCACAAAAACAAAGTTCTTGGACTATTTCAAGGCTACAGCAGTGTTCCAACGCCGGAACGGAACAGTGATTATGATTCTGTCCATGCACCATGACCCCACATTGATTTCCAGCTTTAATGTTCATCCATTAAGCTCCTTCCCCTAGCTCAAGTGCCCAGATCACACCGCCACCAGCTCACTCTTACTTTAGATGTTAACTGATCAAACCAGAAAGGTTGTCCAGAGTCCAGACTACTTTACAACTAATAACTTCAAATGAGATTACAAAACTCCGAAGATTGCTAATGGCGTCCTCGTTAAATGTGTCAGTAGTACAAGATGAACCTTCTTCACCACTTCCACCTTATAACACCAACTCCCTACCTCATACCACAGAAAGAAATAACGAAAAAGGCACGAAAACTACTGCTTATTCCCTCAAAAATGTCTGATCCTATATGCTCAGATTCAAGTCTACTAATTGGAACAGTCCTGCTCCATCATACCCTTAACCGAAAACGAACTTGCATACAGCAATGCCGCACCGAAACAATCACTCCCAAGTTCCTTAAGATCAACGCCAACTCTGATCAATCAATTTCCCCAAGAAAAAGCTGCCAATCCAATCCAATCAAATTTGAGTATCTGAATTTGCTGGCCGGAAACCTAATTCCAACGAAAAATCCACCGGTCCCAATCTGATCCGATTCCAAAACCCTAGATAAAATCCAGCATCAGTACAACAATCTCATACAAAGCAGCAAAACCCTAATTTATTTTTTTAGCTTTTCCAAATACGCAAAGAGAGAGAAACAAAGCAACTTTCCGATCCAATTGAACTGAATTTTCCGTAGAAAGCATTAATTCAATCAGATAAAGAAACGAATATGCTTCCTGATTGGAAAATCATTAAAATTAAAATTAATCTTTTCGTAACGAAATCCAAAACCAGTTCCGAAATTGAAATTAAATCGTGCATTACAAAAATACCTTGGCCCAGCTACAAAACGATGAGCATTTGTAGACGAGGACAAGATCTCTTTTCTAAATTTTTTTCTGAATTTTTTTTTCCTTTTTGCTTGTCGTTACAAAACACTGAGCAACAGAGAAGAATTGAGCAGAATTGGTGGTTATACATGTAACAACAACATGTCTAGAGATGAAGAGTGAGGTTCAGCTGCTGCAGCTGGTGGTTTCAGTGTGTGTGGGGAAGAAAGAGAGGAGAAGAAGATGAAGATTGGGGTAGACTAGAGGAAGAGTGGTTTTGTCTCTAGAGAGAGAAAATATAGAGAGAGAGGAATTGGGCAAAAATGAGGAGAGAAGAAGAAGAAAATACAAAGGACTGGATCATTCACTATTTATGTGGCTTGCTCAAGTACATTTCTAGAGAGAGAAAATCCTATAGTACTATACTTACCTTCTTATTCTAGAGAGAGAGAGCGCTATGCTGTATACAGGTACATTTGTTTGGGATGAATGTGAATGAGTGAGTTTTGTACGTAAGATTGGAAGTGAGTCAAGTGACTAAAACCACGCGCTAGTACAATCCGTTTTGGAGAATCTATTTCAGTTTCTTGAAACTGATTCGTGTAAAATGTTATAGGAACTATTTTAAGATTTTTTTTTACTTCTTTTACTCATTTTTTTTTTCAATGTCGTTGGAAACTTACAGTCGCTACCTCTTTTACTCATTTTTTAGTTGTTAGTATTAGTTGGTACGGAAATTATGTTTCAGAGATTTTGTTTAGGACTTTAAAATGTTGTGGAAAGATATGGATGTGAATATGTGATCATGTGATGAATGTTGGGAATTAAAGAGTTAAGAAATGCATGGGAAGATATTATCTTGGTCGGCGTTTTGACGGAGCGGGAATTAATTTTGGAACGAGAGTGGTTTCTTTTTGGGAAAAGATGATCCTTATTAGTGGGAACGAGAGTTGTTCGTTTTTGGAGAAAGATGATCCGTGTTGGTGGGGTTGGCATCGACCTCGATTGGTACGAGAAATATAAATGAGCGAGATTTATGTGTTTGGTTGAGATGTAGCATTGGATTTTTCACGTGGCTTACGACGTAACTTTTAAGCATCTTCCGTGTTTTAATGGATAAACACGATACTCAACACAATTAAGAGCTTGCAAGAAAAAGTTAAGATTATGCCATTAGATTCGCTAAGTTAGAGTATGCTTTTTTAGATCTTAAGAGGATCTCCGCAAGATTCCCATAGGGCCCACACACTACAGTGAGAGGAATCCCCATGGTTTACAAGAACGTATTGAGCATGAAAGTATATGTAAAACCAAGACATATAACTTCATGCCCAATACTCGATAGGGGTAGGGAAAAAGATTTTATTATTACTACTACTACTTAAGGAGGCGGCGTGCTTGGAAACTCTTTAAAACACTACTCCCTCCGTCCCGCAAATCTTTGCCCACTAGGGTAAAACACTACTATTTTACCACTTGCGGCGATAAATGTCAATGGCATCGAAAATCTAAGAGACTGATGATTCGATCTAACATGAAAGGTCGAAATGTCGTTCCTTTAGACACTCGTCTTCCGAATGACATCAACGAGCATGCTTTTGAGAGTACGTAAAAACATAACTTGAACTAATTAAGTCATTTTCAACATCAAAAACATTAGTACACCACAAACTAAGTGCTTGAAGGACATACTCCCATTAGTTCCATCATATTCCACCATACAAGCATACATGATACATAGGTCTATATATCTATTATTTCCTTCGTCTCATTTCAATCTTTCCATTTCATTTCATTTACGGTTACGTTAACATACTTGTAGTAGTATTGAAATTGGATTAAAAACAGCTGAGCAATGATTTGATGACACATATCTTACAAGAGAGAAAAGGGTTTTGAATTTGACACCAGGAACCCAATTGGCACATGGTTTATTCTATTCTCAACTGTGATATGATGCGTTTGCATTTGTTGCTAGCTAGCTATATCTGCTCCTCCACGTGGCAATACCCGCCATGTTTCGCTCCATACACGTCACACGTATGCTACCGTCTCTTTACCTAACGTGCGAATTAAACTCCATCACGCTCAAATTTTATATAATTAGATTTAGACCCCTACACTTTTATCGCTATTCAACACGGTCCAACAATTAGGCCTCTGTGCAAAATGTTCACGCGGATTTCACAAGAATGAAACAGCCTGTTTACAAGTTATGTCCAGTAGGATGCCAAAGCTATGAGGTCATTTCCATTGAGATACTACAATCAGATGCGAATTTCGGGATACAAATAACACAACCGGGGTGGAGCTTACACAAACTTTACACTGTTTTGGCCCCCCGAAATGATGAGAGCTGTGAACATCACGACTCACGAGAGTGCCGGGCCAATCGAATCCAGTGATGTGCAAAAAAACAAGCACTGGCTCAATGTCTTGCGCCATCGTAAGGAAAAAAAAATACTATCGAAGAGTTGATCAGGTTTAATTACCATGAACATGCGCCATGTGCTACAACAAATAGACACAGCAGTGTTACAGTAACAATCAAACGGGAGGCTCAGTCTTGTTGGATGAGACTCCAGTAATAGATACTCAACCCAAAGGAGAAATGAAATGCATTTGAGTATTTACCAATAGCTCGTGCAGAGGATGCACCTGCAGATGCATTTCTATATCCAGAATGATGGTATCAACTGGGAGCTGATGTTTCCACGCTTTTCGTATCATCACAATCTGGAAAGGTCATGAGTACCTGTATTCATGCAGAAAATTTTGCTCTGTTGGAATATTTAAGAACGATGAAGAGAATAAACAGTAAAAGGGGTCATATCAGAAACTCAAATTACAGTTGCCAGGACCTGATGGAGATACCAGGAGACGTATGCATCTGTGGCAGCATAGTCTAGTTGCGCTTTTGATAGAGCATTGACTTCCCAATTTCCCATTCTGATTTTCTTTGGCTTGGGAAGCTACAAGATATAAGTCACTCAGTTAGAAACAACAACGGCCTAATCGCATGAATCACTGGAGAGATCATGAAATCACATCCATCCATACCTTTTTGCTAACAAGAGTTTCAGTCAAAGCTGATAGACTCCAGTTTCTTGGTTCTGCGCCAAGTTTTTTGTTGGCCAGGTAAGACAGATCCTCCAAGTTCTTAATGGATACATCATGATCTTGCAACACTTTAGAAGCATCGCCTGCAATCCCTACACCCACCTAAACATGCAGGAAAAAAAAGTTAGTTGGCTTATACTATCCATAAAGATTATCCACAATTACTAAGCAAATAGTAATAATTAATGTCCAAACCACAATGCCGATAAATGAGAATCCTTATTCCTTAGGATTATGTGAAGCATTACCTTTAGAGAACTAGGATCCTCAAGAAGACATTGTAAGGTTTTAGGAATTCCAGAATGTTTAATGTGCAACACATAGCAACAGTTGATGTCCCCACATATTTGCATCACTGCAGCTTTCCCGGGTGGAACACCTGTACACATCATCGATTTCATGCAAAAAGTAAGAATAACGATAAAGACGAATCGTAACAGAATGAGATGACTTCAGGTATGCTGGGTTCCTTGTGAATGGAAGTGATATTACCTTATTATAGTACTATAGTATGAGTCAATGCAATATAGAAACAAAAAACGGGTATTACTTATAAAAAACCAAAGATTCAACATTGAAGAAAAGAAACCATGTACTACATCTTAAACAACACAGAAACTAGGTCTCGCTTCCATCCAATTCTACATTTATATCTCTAAGCACCTTACCTACTCGCGTGCTTTTGATTCCAATCTTGAGGTCACATTGCATGATACAGTATTCAAGACTTACTAAGATTATAAGTATAGATAGACAGTAACGGAGGAGATGTAGAAAATTGGCACTGGACCTGGTACAGTTACAGCAGAAAGAATTGGTATTATAAATTAGGCTTTTTCCTTTTCCTCTTATTTTGCTTTATTATTAGTAACTTTTTTTTTCTTTTGCCCCTTGTCATTTTACTAAGGAGGCCATAGGGCCACACTGAACTCCGTTGGCTGCTAGAAGAATTTCATAACTAAGGCAGTGATTATGGAAATTTCTACACCCCTAACCCTTTAAAATATCATTCTCTTTCTTTACAAATAATCCTAAGCATGACACTTGGTCAAGAAATTTATGTGATGATATGAGTACAAAGAAATCCAAGTATGAAAGCTGGAGAAAATCAGAAAACTCTACGGGTCAAACAGCTGATGGAGATCATGGTTTTACAGGTTTGCAAGGGTGATAAGGAGCACAGCAATTATATCACAATTCACATGAATGGTTTTAGAGAATACAAGAGACGGTTATTATAGCATACTCCACTGTCCACACGTTGATCACATAGATTCAAATGTCAATAAAGAATTCATATGCCTCCATATAGAAACACATATTTTGGCATGCAGTACAAGATCAAAACATGGATTAATGCGGAAAATGAAGTAGCTTAAGAAAGAGGCCTGTCCAGTTTCTCATGTATACTACACACATTGCCAGCTGCTCTAATTCAAACTAGTAGTTTAGGGCTCAACACCCCGTGTTATCAACACTTCCGCATACAATTCAGCTTCATTCCAAATTAAGCAAAAAGCAAATATACCTCTTGTAAACGTCGGTTTCCACTCGATATCCAGACCAAGAACGCAGTGGCCTTCTTTTCTTTTCTTATCTTCGACAAAACTTAAAAGCTCCTGTGCAGCTCTTTCAACCTCATCCACCGTTCTGCTATACAAAACGCGACCTCCAAACTTTATATCTGCAAACCAATACATTCAAGCAGCATTCACTCAAGTCAAGACCAGCTTAAACAAGTCCCCAAACAACTCAATTAGATGTAACAATTACACAGGCATTATGCCCAACATCAACATGACAACTTAACCAGCTAAAGCAAGATATAATCGATTCGTTTACTCGATACAATCGATTCATTTAGAACATAAAATAAACAGTAAAAAACTAAAAATAGTTACTCATAAACTGTCTCGAGTGTTTTATCAAAATCAAGAGTAAAACCTAATTTGAAATGCACTAAACAAATTTCCCTACTCTGAAAGTGAGAGGCAGGAGTATCGAGGAGTCGTCGCTTTGTGGTGCAGGAGGAAAGGGAGAAGAGAGAGTCCGGCAAGCGGCGGCGAATTTCGGGAGGGGAGTGAGATGGGTCGCGCTTCCTGGATGAGGTGGTGGCGAGTAATGCGGCGTCGATGGCTGCGAGATCTTCGTCGGTGAGGGGAGGGAAATCGGAATCCCAATCGGAAAAAGCAGCAGAGTCTGAGGTTATGGAGGTGTCGCCTGATTCCATTTGGGA
>JAQRGC011860948.1:0-10906 GCA_028659135.1 Plantago lanceolata
TGTAAATATAGTACTTAGGTACATAAAATGTACTTACCGCGATGCGCTAGGCAGTGTTGTCGGTCCACTTGCCATCCTTGAACTTTGCTCTCTTGAAAGTATCGAACAACAAGGACTCGCCCGAGTCGTCGACCTACACAAATAAAATTTAAAGCATCAATATATTGCAACCAATAAACATATAAATCATCAATGTATTGCAATATCAACTACTAGGCAATACCTGAGATATTGCAACCGATGTGGTTGCAGACTGTGACCCAAGGTGGTGGACAACCTTACCCTTCTTGTCGTTCACCTCACTCAGCCGATTCTCCGAGTTCATCTGTGACAAATGAACGACTTCTGGACTATGTAGCACGGGGACGTCCCAAACCCCCAAGAACTGGCTTGGGGACGTCCCCAATCCGGGGACGCGTCTGGGACGTCCCCAAAACGTAAGCCCATTTGTTATTTTATTTTTCTTTTTTTAATGCTATTTTAGCGTTGAAAATGGGTCTTTATTTGGCAAGTTTGGAAGTTCCGCAATTCAAAGGTGTTCAAGGGGAAGCTGGAATCAACAGTATATACTCTTTTCCAAATCAAACAATTAGCATTTGATCTGAAATCGACTTCAAAAAGGAAAAGGAGTTTTTCAGTTTTGCAAAGGTGGAAAAAACCGGCATATGGCTGGGTAAAATTAAACATAGACGCTAGTGTGCTTACCGATTCCAATCACAACTCTGTCAGTGGTCTTCTTCGTGATGGCGACGGTAACTGGGCCTGGGGATTTCACAAGCGGCTGCCACACCTTCCGGTGAACCGCGCGGAGGCGGAGGCCCTCCTTACCGGTCTTGAACTGGCCTTGGATCGAAGATATCCAAAGCTAGAAGTTGAATCAGACTCTCGATTGCTCTGTAAGATGATAAATGAGGGGAAAAGTGGCGAAGAGGATAGGGAAATGGATGAAATTTTATTATGTTATGGTTGAAAAGGAACATTAAGGGTTTGGTTGGCTAAGTAGTTGTATAGATGTGTTTAATCACACATTATGGCTAAGTAGTTTATTTCATTAAAGCATGTTATGGTTTGAAATTTTATTAATTTTACATGTTGAACGAATATATTTAAAAAAAAAAAATGCATTTATATAAACGTATCCTACACGTCCCCGTATCCTACTTTTTTGAATTTTGACGTCCCCACGTCCCCGTATCGTCCCCGTCCCCGTGCTTCTTAGCTTCTGGAAGCTCCCAGTAGTCCTTCCAGACCTGGAAGTCCTTCTCCTTGATCCAGCTCGCCCTCTTCCCTTCATCCTTCCACTTCTTCTTTGCCTTGTGCACTTTATCCTTGTACAAGGACGAAGCATGGTGGTTGAAGCAGTACCACAAGTTCAAGACGTTGTCGTTGGGCAGGGGATACGTCTTCTACACCAACAAACAACATTAATAGTAAGCTAAGGACCCGTAGATGGGCACAAATAAAATAAAGGGGTGCCGCCTACCCCAGACTAATAGCAGTCTAACATTCTACTTAATTAAATGATCAAGGGCGCCGCCTACCCCAGACTAATAGCATTCTAACATTCTACTTAATTAAAAGATCAAGGGGCGCCGCCTATCCCAGACTAATAGCGGTCTAACATTAAATAAAGGGAGTACAAAGTAACTTACTCGGAGCTCCTCGAAGAACTCTCCCTTCAACTGATCAACCACGTTCGTCCATCACTCACCACCCCCATCGGCCTTGCCGGGTTTAGGCATCTTGTTCGACAAAATCTTGCCGAGAACAGTGGCTGCCTTCGACGGATACAACCTACCAAGTCAAGGAAAAAAAACTTTATTAATAATCAAAATTCATTAACAAGCAAATAATACAGTTGACTAGAAGAAGTAAAATAACTTACTTCATCCCATGCGGGATAAGGACCTCCTTCTCCTTCCCGTCCACAACGTAAGTCGGTATCTTGGCGTTTGGACCCCTCGGTACCACTCGAATGTCGCAATCGTCCTCCGACCAATGTCTGAACGAGTCCTCTATCCGATGAGTCGACCCCCGACTCGACTCAGGTGGTGTCTCCATAACGGGCGGAGACATACCTCCTTGGGTTGTCCTGTAGATCGGTGCACTGGAGTCAGTACCAGTGCCATCGGGAGTCCGCTGAGGAGTCCAATCGGGAGTATCCTGTGGCTGTGAATCCGGAGTAGCCTGTGGCTGTGCCGATGGAGTTGTAAACCTGGATCTCCTAGGACGCGCCATCTGCATTTTAGTACAAAAAAACAAGTATAATTATAGTTATACTACTATATACTTATAGTACTACCTAACAACGTGCATTAAGTCAATATAATTAGGTCATTTCGATTATAACTATACACATTTCGATTTTAACTATACTTCAATTCAATACTTATAACTAGTATACTTGTACTTCCTGTACTATATACTACTACTACCTCCATACAATACAACGTATTTTCCGTCCATTATTAGTTCAAAGAACGTATTTTCAGCCCAAATTCAATCTTAAATCCTAAACTATAATTCCAATTTATTCCAAAAACATAAACAGAAGTCCAAATATACATACAATTCTCTGTAATTCAGTCCCAATAACACCCAAATTCTCCCAAATCATACGAAACAATCAAATAAAATGGTAAACCCTGATTCTCCCAAATCATACAAAACAGTCCAGTCCCAATAACACCCATAATTCTGTCCCAATAACACCCAAATTCATACTCAAATGTAATCCCCAATTCATCCCCAAAGTACTCAATATAAACTACATTACACATATATGAATACATTTTAACGTACAATTGCTCAAAATAGATAAATATAAAGAAAACCCCCAATTTATTTGAGTGAGGGTATAGGTTGGTACCTCTAGTTGTGAAAGAATGAGCCTGTGATTGAAGCAATTGAAGACGAATCCAAGTTCCTTGTGGAATGGGCTTCGATTTGATACGAAGAACGAAGCAAATATAGGAGATCTGAAGGTATTCTCGGAAGAGAGGACGAAGAGAATCAGGAAGAGAGGAGAGAAATTGCAGAAATGAATTCTGCAACTCATTGTCTCGTTGATGAAGACGACTTGGCGACGGATTATCCACTCGTCGCCATGTCTTAATTATTTATTCATTTTTAAAATTTTATAATATAATATGGCGGCGGATGGATCTATTCATCGCCACATTATTTTATTTCCCTTTTGATTTTAATTCTTGGTCAATGACCCAGAGACGGATAAAGTCATTCGTCGCTAACTATAGTGACGGATACCATAGTCCGTCGCTGTATTTGAACGGTTTAAAGGTTTAAGTTCACGAATTAATTTATTCGTCTCTGATTCGTCGCTACATTTACCGACCCGTTGCTAAATATTGGCGACGGATGCCATCCGTCGCCACCGTCGTCGCAGTATCCTGTTTTTCTTGTAGTGTAAAAAAACTTTAAATAGGATTTAGGGAATATAAAATTAGAGTGGTTTCCGATTTGGGCCGCCTGCCCTGTAACGCCCAAGAATTCAGAGAGTTTAAAGGGATTGTGAACAATATTCATATCAATAAGGTGCACCTTTCTTTTTGGAAATTCACCTAGAAGAACTCCAAAGTTAAGCGACGTTGACCTCGGAGCAATTCTAGGATGGATGACCTACTCGGAAGTTTCCGGTGCGCGTTGAAAGTAAATATGTAAGAAAGCATCTCGAAAATGGCGCAACAGAAAATTAAAATTGTCTTACATACAACGATCTATGTTCTATGATTTTATGACATATAGAAGAAGTTACATATACTTACTTGTTAACCGTAAGCTCATGGATATCTACTTCGTTGAATGAATTAGCAAGCTCCTCGATTTGTTTGTCGGTGTAGCTTGCAACTTCTTCTTCAATAGCTTCAATTCTGCAAGGCTGATTTACCAAGCCTATAATTAAACAACCCTACTCTCAATCGCTTAGTAAAACTTCTATAGTAATTAATCAGAACTTTCCCCACAACGTCTACTACCGACTTTCTTCAGCTTTAATTTTCATCCAACTTTATGGAATTCGATGCAGGTGCTGAAGACATGTTTGTGGACTTAGGTCACTTCAATAATAGAGCAATTCAGGTTAGAGAAAACATTCCAATTTGATCAATATTAAGGTTTTCCAATCTTGAAATAGTCGTATATAAGCTTTTATGAATGAATTAAAATAACAGAGTTTATGTTTTATGCAGTTGGGATTCTCTTTTGTGGTTTACCCATCACTAATCTTCACATATGCTGGCGAAACAACTTACTTAAATAGCACCTCGAAAATATTGTTGATGCCTATTACAGTTTCCTCCCTGAACCCGTATACTGGCCAATGGTTGTCATTTCTACCCGAGCTGCGGTCGTCGCCAGCCAGTCCATGATCTCTACATGCTTTTCCATTGTGAAACAATCTCTTGCCCTAGAGTGCTTTCCTCGAGTTAACATAATCCACACATCCTCTATGCATGCAGGTCAAGTCTACTCCCCGGAGATCAATTACACTTTGATGGTTCTCACGGTTGGTCTTGTCGTAGGATTCAGATGTGGTGTTGAACTAGCAAATGCATACGGTGTGGTTGTCATATGGGTCATGATTATGATAACAATTTTGATAACTTTGGTGATGTTACTCATATGGAAGACAAACATTCTTCTAATTCTAGAATTTTTCGTGGCTTACATATTGGTTGAGACGATCTTCATGACCTCTCTCATGAAGAAAATCCCACATGGAGGATGGGTTCCATTCGCCATATCAACCATCTTCTTGACTGTCATGTTATCATGGACGTATTGGAGGAGTAGAAAGACGGCCTTCGAAGCAGAAAGATATATGAGTACAAGGGAACTGGACGAAATGCTTTTGCGCACAAGTGTGCACCGAACACTAGGGGTTTGTTTCTTCTTCACATACCTTGTCAATGGCATTCCACCCATTATCCGACATAACACTCAGCACACTAATTCATCACAGGACGTTATGGTGATTGTAACAGTCAGAACTCTGCCCATCAAAACTGTTCTGGAGGAGGAAAGGTTTAATGTTGGGAAGTTAGGACATGAGGGAGTTTACAGGTCTTTGGTCCAGATTGGTTACAAAGACTCTCATGATATAAAAGGATAGGACTTTGTTGCTTCAGTGGTGAATAATCTGCAAGAGCTTGTTGATGGCCATGTGGAAAAGCAAAATATATAGACTGCATCACATAGAGCATTGGATTTGTTAAGGGAAGGAAAATCCTCAAAGCAAATCAGGAGAGACATTTCAATTCTTTACGTATTCCCTTTTTGGACGTCACAATCAATCATTTACGTTTCCACTACCCCACAATTCCAATCAATTATTTACGTATTTCCTTTTTAAACGTCCAAAAAAGGGAATACCCAAAAATCTGCACAACTTTGGGATGCAACACACCCAGAACACACTGACACCCTCCAAGTGTTCATATCAAACGGTGAGGTTAAAAATTGGATCTACACCAACAAATTACGAGCTTTCAATTACCATTCACTGAAATTAAAACCAAACAGGGCAGGAATGTATAATGTTTGAAACAGATCCGGTTCGCTCCGAGCCGAACATGATTAAAACAGGCCTGGTTTCTGAATCTAAGAAACCACATTCGTTTCGGTCCGGTCTGGTCCGGTATTAAAAAGAGCAGGAATTTAGTACTTTGACTTGTGAGAATGTGGTGAACAGTCCCTTTTGCAGCTTGTACACTCTTTCCTCGCCTCAGCTAAGAAGAGAGAGAAGCTAGAGAGAGAGAGAGATATTACCAGTTTGTTCTCGACAGTGTAAAATAGTATGGGTTGCTCCTTCTCTGGATTGAACGCCCTATACGACGCCGTTAACGGTGGTGGTGACGTTTGGATCAACGAGAACCGGTTCAGGATCCTGAGGCAGCTCGGTGAGGGTGGATTTGCCTTCGTCTATCTCGTCAAGGAGATTCCTTCTTCTGATCCTGCTAATGCCGCCGGAATTTCATCCAAAATCAAGGACTCTTCTCACATTTCTGGTGATTTCATTTTTTCCCCCCTAATCTCAAATCTAGATACATGCATAGATTATAGATAGATCTTCTGACTTCTGTTCAATTTGGATTTCATTTCATTAGAAATGTGATCTGGTTCGAATCGAACAGTTTTGTGGACTCAATTGGAGTCACTGAGTCAGTGGCACTCGAATTTGCTCATCTGTTGTTTTTGTGAAAAAAATAAAAAAAATAAAATTATCAATATGTGATTCAGTATTTGTGTGATTTCCGGAATACATGCATGTGTGATTCAATATTTGTTTAGACCGAGATCAGTATGGTTTAAGGGTTCCTTTTGCAACCATGTGATTTGAGTTTAGTTGCAGTAGCTAAAAGGTTTCTGAGATTACGAATTACGGTATTGCTTTCGTCTTTCTTTCACTAATACTGTCTGACTGAACGGTGTACGTTTAATGTAAGTAGCATGTTTGGATCAGAGAAAATATCGGTTACTGCTAGATTTAAGTATGATCCGAATATAACCGAGGAGTAGAAAGGTTGTTTAGTGTAACTGTACAAGTCAAATGGGGAGAAAGTAAAAGGTACTACTGTAGTCTGTAGCTTCACTCTTCTCTGAGGACTGTTTTGTTTGCTTTGGGAATATGTGTTGTTCATCTCTAAGCTGACTTCAAACAATCAGAACTCACATGGTTGTATTCACGAGAAAGAAAAATCTCTTTAATGTTTTTTTGTTGCCAAGGATCAGTGATCAACTCGGGATGGATAGATTGTGTAGTGACTTGGTTTGTAAATCTGTTCTATTTCATGCACGCAGATGATGGAACATATGCCATGAAGAAAGTTCTCATACAAAGCAGTGAGCAACTGGATGCAGTAAGGCAGGAGATTCAAGTATCATCACAGTTTAACCACCCCAATCTTCTTCCTCTGCTTGATCATGCAATCATTGCAGTCAAGGTTACTCTTTCTTTGTGTGTGTTTTCATTATGTGAAGAAATCTTACATTGTGAACCTTGTGACTATGTTCGGACACGGAGGTTATGCATGGTGATGTAGTTAGACTTAGTCAGTTCCATGAATTATTCTCTTACATATTTCTGGAATTAATGTGTCAATTTGTCCTCCTGCGTGTAAGGTTCCTATCTTCGATACGTAGCTTTTGCTGTAATATTTTTTGTTTGGGGTGGGGGTGAGATCAGTAATTCGTCATGTACATTTTCTGAAATATGGCCTTACAGTAATGAGGAGAAGTGCAATCTTGTTTGTGTTTTGGTAAGAGGTAGTGGTATCAAGTGTACTGATCATTCAGCTGCAAATCAACTACTGCTTCAGTGAATTAACTCACTCGTCACTTGTACTTTCAACCTGGGTATAGTAGTTCATACCGACAGGCAGAGTATAGAAGTAAAGTATTTATTTATAGCATCTCAGATTTTACTGATGTAATTCAGAGATTGGTTTGTTTCTTAAGTTCTTATGTTTGATTGCACAGGCTTCACAAGATCAGTCCTGGAAGCATGAAGCTTACTTGTTGTTTCCTGTACATTTGGATGGAACATTACTGGATAATGCCAACAGTATGAAAGCTAAAAAAGAGTTCTTTTCTACCTCAGATGTGCTTCAAATATTTCGTCAGGTAGATACAAAAACCATGGAAAAACCCTAAAATTTCCTTATAAAGTTTAGAAAGTTCAAGTATATGCAGATGTTTGAAATCCAGACATGCTACATTTCCTACTTCTCTAAACCTTATTACTTTTGAGTACATCTTTATGTATTCATTTTTTGTCTTATTAAATGTGTGTGACAGCACTTTGTTTGAATGTGACTCTCACTTTGCACTGCTGACGTAGGTAGGACGGTAGCATTCGTGTGGAAACCTAAATTCCTTCTTCTTTTTTGTGTGTGTGTGTGTGTGTGTGAAAATACATGCTTGCAAAAAGAAAATTCTCACAATGACATAATTTCACATTTTTCCAATGGTGTGAAAACATTTGCTATACAGGTTAATAAGTTTTGGTGAATTTTTCTTCTGCAGCTTTGTGCTGGACTTGAACATATGCACAGTTTCGATCCCCCATATGCACATAACGATGTTAAGCCTGGGAATGTACTAGTGACACACATAAAAGGAAAGTCACCTTTAGCCATACTAATGGATTTTGGAAGTGCCCGTCCTGCAAGAAAGCAAATACGAACACGTTCTGAAGCACTACAGCTACAGGTTCCTTATTCTTGCAGCTTTCTGTTTTTGCTCTTTGTGCTCTTTGATGTTTTGCTTCACGGTTTATAACAACAGTAACAAAATTATGAAAGTACCCACTCAGGTTATATTGGTTTGATTTTGGATGTCCAGTATTCATTCCTTCATTTTCCATAAGGAATGCAGCACTTTCCATTTCCAGTAAGTAAATACGCGCATCCTTCTTAACCATAGAATCACCTATTAGTATAAATTTTCCTTCGCTTTTCTTTCTAAATCTTCTAGATTCAGAACCCAATAAGTGCGCCAAAGCCAAAGCTGTGTATAAAACAAAACTATGAAACTCAGGACAAGATATGAAATAATCTGCACATTCGATTAGATCATAGAGGATTGATAAATTACCCTTACACACCTCATGTGGGTAAAAACAACAAAAAAAAAATAAAAAGAAGAAGAAGAAGAAGATGATGATGATCTTGCACGCCTCATACACAAAGAACAAGTTAAGACTACCTTCCAGATAATTGCTTCAAGTCACATGATGGAAGAGATGAAGCGTTAGACCCTTGTTAATTTGTGGGTCTGTGTCACTAATTTTTCATACCAGGGTTGTGCTACCATTTGAAGGTACTGTGAGCTGAGTCTTCATTAGGATTGATGAACTTTAGTTCCATATATAGATAATAGAATGTAAAGGTAAAAGTAATAGCATTTCTAAAAATCAATAAAAGAAAAATGCAATAATGAAATCATTAAGGAAAACTTTGGCAGCGGGGGACCTATATTTTACAGAGTGAATGGGGAGGCGGTAGACGTGATGAGTTGACTCTGCTAATTCCAGAGTCTATCCACGGTCTATCCTGTTTTCTTCAGAATGAACTGATAATTCTTAAGGTTCTGTCATCTGTGTATAGAACTGTTTTCCTGAAAAAGTTGTCTTCTTATGTTAGCACTGAATTCTTTCAAATTTTATTAGTTACACGCCACTTCCCCAGTTTTTCTTGGGAAAGCTGTTGTAAACTTTGTATGTTAGAATGGGAATTAGTTAAAACTTGAATAACCCTTTCGCTTGATTTTGTTTATGTAGGAATGGGCGTCTGAGCACTGTTCTGCTCCTTTCCGAGCTCCTGAATTATGGGATTGCCCAAGCCATGCAGACATTGACGAGAGAACTGATATCTGGTCTTTAGGCTGCACATTGTATGCAATAATGTAAGAACCATGTCCTTTATTTGTAAAGTCTCTACTTCTCCTGAATCACAGTGTTGTCACTTGACATCTTTTTGTTTTTATTGATCTGTTTTTTTTTTTTTTTTTTAAATGCCGATGTCTCAAAATACATTATGGTTTACAAAAATGATTTCTAGTATGTGATATTCAGAAAAAAGGAAGAGGGGTCTCCTGTATGTATGTTTGTGTCTACTGCAATCTTCATTGCAGTAAGTATGATACTTTTTTTGAGGCATGGGTTTATCCGTTTATGTAGACAAGCACCTAGTCATGTTTGTTAAAGTACAACAAACACCCTCTCTGGTTATGACATGACAAAAAGCTGATGAAATGTACAAAGTATAAACCCCAGATCGAAGAAAGTTTTTCCATGCAAGAAAAAAACAAATCAAAGGTAAAAAGAAGCTGTTTAGTGAATAGTTAAAGAAAAGTTCAAATTTAGTTTTAAAGATATTTCACTTCAGAGTGTGTTCGCATGGACTTATTTCTTGTATGGCTTGCTTGTTTAAGCTTATGACACCTAGGGATTTATTTTTGTATCTACTTTATGATTCTTGCTTAAACCTTTTTCCAGGTATGGTTTATCACCTTTCGAATATGCACTTGGTGAATCCGGTGGGAGCTTACAGTTGGCTATTGTAAATGCGCAAATAAAGTGGCCAGCTGGACCAAACCCTCCTTATCCAGAGGCACTTCACCAGTTCATAACATGGATGCTACAACCTCAAGCTGCAGTAAGGCCTTGCATAGAGGATATCGTAATTCATGTTGATAAGCTAATTTCAAAGTTCTCCAAGTAAAAGAATGGAACTTAAAATTGTTAGGATTATTTATCTCATGTCTGGTGATAGAGTTGCTGTTTTACTATTATTTTGTTGAATGGAATATATATGGAATAGAAGTACAGAAAACATGCAAGCTGAGATATTTATGTAAAAGCCGTTGGTCTGTTATATGATGTCAGTTTGTTCTATCTCTAGGTATTTGTTAAACATTTTACACTAAGTTTCGTTGGTGACTGTCTGTACTGTACTTTAAAATGTATCGTCTTTAGCTTTTTAGCACGCAGTAGGTTTTGGTAAACCTTACAACACTAAATCATCTCGTTTCATAAAATGATTACTCTTTGTCAAATGTAAGCTCGATGTTGCATAATTTTCGTATTGTATGGTGAAAAACCGAAATAATTTGCTTTATCAACAAAATTCCTAGTTTTCAAATAACGCTTCATTTGGTTTGAGGGAAAATGGGGGAAAAGAAAAAAAATAGGGGAGAATTTTATTTTCTTACTGTTTGGTTTCAAGTTGAAAAATCTGGAAAATAAATTTTAAGTTAGAAGATTTTGGAAATTTTTTAAAATGTTTAACTAAAAATAGAAAAGATAATAACTAAAAATAGTAGAATGATTAACTTTTTCCCGGAAAATTAAGTGAGATCAAATTAGAGGAAAATAAGGAAAATTTTA
>JAQRGC011861301.1:0-10227 GCA_028659135.1 Plantago lanceolata
TAACAAAGTTTTCCTACAGGCTTAAGAGTACTAATTTCTGGACTTAATCCTAATTTAGTCTTTAATGGAATTGCTCATCAAAATTACAAGTTTCCTAACAAAATGTCACATTGAATTAGTCAGAGTTGGAACAGAGGACAAACTTGCTGATATTTTCACAAAACCCCTTATGGATAATAGGTTCATAACCCTTAGACTTAGTCTTGGGTTATTGGAACTGTCCGAATAACAGAAATGCTACATGCTTCCTTGATGAACGAGATTGTCAGTCTCGAACAACAAATGAATCTGTTTAAGCCAAAGGGCAACTCACAACTACCCAAAATACGTAGTGTAGAGGTAAGATGACCTCGAGTGACGATCTCTAAGGACTATACTAGATTTCACTACTGACACTAATGGAAATATTCAGTAAACTAAATTAACTAGATGAACTTAAACAATATGCGACAAGAGTTGGTGATAGCATGCTCATTCTAAGCATCAGGTTCTAATTACGCATGATAGTGCTACACGTACTGCTTTAAAAATAGCTCGGGTTGATCTTGCTGTGAGAATTGTACCATATCAGACAACTCTCCATTCGGAGAGGATACTGCCGCAAGGTTTCCACCCAAACGCTTGATCAATGTACAAGTATCAAAAGCAGGTTAGTGACATGTATTTTGAAAGCTTCCTATCTATACTAATACTAGGCTAAGGTTGTCAAGTTTAGTTCAAGGAGTACTCGCTAAGTGTAAATAATCGAAGTGAAGATCGTGGATTGTCCTAGTGTTTCTAACACTTTTTATACGAAGATAGTTGGCTTAGTCAGATCATTCATTCAATTATCACAAGTCTACAAGCAAAAGATTCAAAAACTCATTCATGCATAATACGAACCCTAGCTACGAATTCACATACTATCACCAACTAGATACTTTGCTACTCATATCAATAACGTAATCAACAAACATATTCATCGCTGAAAACATAAGAATCGATATATGAAAAGTACGAGAAAAGGTGACATACAAAGTTACCACCGAGGTTGTCAATCTCCGGTGAATCCGTAAACTCACAAGTATCTAGCAATGTGAGATCAATAGAGGTCCAAATCTCTACCTTGATGCTTGAATTCGATGGGCAAAGGCAAAAGTAAATATAGAAACCCAGAACCATCTCCAGGGTTTATGTCTGTGTAAAAGTACGAATGAATAGATGAAAAAAAGACTTTTGTAGAAAATATAAAATCTGGTGCGATGACTCAGGCGGGCCGCCTGACACGAGGCGGGCCGCCTGGTGTGCTAGGCGGGCCGCCTGGTAGGGGCAGAGATTGCCCGTGTCTTTTCCTCCTTCCCCAAGCTTTGGAATTGGACTTGGCACGTCTTGGGACTATGAGGCTTGGTCTTTTGGCCTTGAAACATGTCTCGATACTCCTTGAAACACCACGGGTGATCGCGTTGCACCAAAACATCAATGTTTCGCCATGTATTCCATCCAAAAGTATGATTCCCACCTAAATCCTGAAAATATCAAAGAAAAGGGAAACGTGATACTATTCCACTAAATGAACTAAAAATGCATGCAAGAGGATAGCTAAGAAGGTGAGAAAGAGCTAAATAAAAGTGTAAAAAACACTGTCATCATTCCTGAAATGGGTATTCAACAACATGTTAATAAAGGCATCTGAAGGATCATTTTAGCATGCATTTCTCGTCTTGACTGAAACAGGAATTCCGTAAGACATCAAAAATCAAAAAGACCAAAAAAGGGAGGGTTGACCAAGGAGAAATACTGAGACAGGAACTCAGCATGTGAATACCTCACTGTTTAATCAACACGTATATTTATTATCTTTTGTCCATTAATAAAAGGTAATTGCTTAAATGGGCATTTAGTAAGACATCCTTGTCCACTAAAAGTCAAAAGAAAGACAATGAACTCATGGGGAATTATTTTCAGCAAACTGTAACTAAACAAGACTAATTATTCAATATTGCTTAAGAGAATTAAAATTAACTTGCTGAAATCAAATGTTTGACATCTTATGGTATGAGTAAGACCAAATCCTCTATGGCACAATATACCGAGCCTCTGTGAAAAAGCATTGTGTAGTTACAGTTCGACACATAAAACTTGTATGACATCATGACTAGAAACTCAATTTTAGCCATTGATTAATTACCGTTGTGCATCCAACGGTACAGAATAAAAGTTATTTGCAAGTGGAATGCAATTACCAATACACTACCCCACCAGCATTTAATGTGAAGTGACAGTTATTCACTTTGTATCTAATCAATTGACTTGCTGAAGGAGTTACAATGTCTATTTGTGACTCTTGAAATTATAGATACTATAAATAAGGGACTTAGTGGATTCTTGAAAATCTTTACACAGTCCCAAAAATTCTAAAAATCTTTCCTTTCCTCTGCAAAAACATCCAAACTCAGAACTGAGAAAAGCACTTTTCTGGTCAAAACCCTTACATCTTTTGAACTCTCAACTCTTTTAAAATCAAATATGGTTTCCAAATCCTCAAAGAGTTCCAAGGGTTCCAAAGCTGTTTCTACTAATGCTCCCGTGCCGACCTTTACGCTGGTTAACGGAAGAATTCGTCTTCCCTTTGTTCTTGAAAATTGGAACATTGAACAGTTCTCCGCAATATGCACTGGGGAGGAATTGCAATGCAACAATATTTGCTGAAAAGCATGAAATCCGATGAGGATGCCAAGTAAATGGTGTCCATACTGAAAAAGTGTGGACTCAAGACATTTCTTGAGGCTCAGCCGAGTGGTCTCTCAACTCTGGATGTTGTTGAATTTTACAACAGCGCCACGGTTGAAGACTATGAGCAAGAGTCTGTGCTCACAACCTCTGTCCAAGGACAAGTTATCACCCTTCAATGGGGTGATATTGTTGAATACTTCAGTCTACCGTTGACTGGAGTTCATGAAGATGTTCCAGATTTGGACATAAGTCTTCTTGTCTGTATGAGCAGATACAAATAATATCAGAAACACGCACTAAAAAATTCCATACAAACACTGTCAAAAGAAAGCATGTGATAGATATTTACAATTGGATTGGCCTAGCCTTTTTCATGTGTATTGACACACTGAAAGGAATTCTGGATCAATTCAGCACCAAAAGATGGACACTGTTGAGATACATCTATGACATGGGCAACAATGGTCAAGATTGTGAACATTGTTGGGCTAAAATCATCTTCAACAACATTGTCAACTCTGCTAAAGTGTTTAAAGCCGAATGCCTTGCTGACGAGCATTAGGCCAAATCAGTGACAGGTCTTTTGATGGGAATTAAGATCTGTTACTTGGTGGAAAAACTTGGTGTGACTCTACGAGAGAGACGCAAGATTGACAATGGGATGTATGTTGGAAGGCATCATCACCAGATACCAACTAAAAGTGCTGGAACCAAGCGTTCGTCCAATAGGTATGTTGTTGATCCTTCGACTGCTAGTAAGAAAAGAAAAACTGCTTCTACTGAACAGTTTGTGGCCTCTTCAGCACCAGTTACAGAGAAGAGATAAAGTGTGCGCACAACATCAAAGAAGCCTTCAAAGGCTAAAACTGTGCCCTTACTGGTTGTTGCTGAAAAGCAACCAAAGGAAAATCAAGTTGTAAGGGATGATACTACTGAACAAGTAGTTAACCTTACTGCTGATTTGCCAAAGGAACCAGAGGTCAGCAAGTCTTCTAAAAGATCTCTGAACATTTCATCTGTTGAACCTGCTGGACATATGGTCTCACCCTATGTCATTCATGCTAATGATGGTTTGGAGCTCATGAGTACTATACTTGCTCAAATATCTCAGCGAATTTCAGAGACAACTAAGCTAAATCTGACAATACAGGATCCGTTGGAGATTCCTTCCTTCGACATAGGAACAAAATTGTCTAATTTGGCTAGACAAAATAAAACAAACGTTGCTGAAGCTGAAAATGCTGAAGCTGGAAACTCGTTGATGGAAATGGACGTCAGGACTGCTAAAGCAGCTGCTGACACTTTAAATGTGGAAACAGTATCAAACTATCAGCAAAAGGCTCTTGAACAATTGGAGCTGAAAATGAATGTTGATGATAGAGATGCTGGCAAATCACTGTGTTCACTTTTCACTACATCAGGACGTGTAGGAGATCAACTTACTGAAAATGCAAGGGAGGTTGCTGAACCCCAACAACAATCACACGTAGATAAAAAAAACGCTTATCATATACATAAGTCTGCTGAAGAAAACACAGTTCCAGTTACTAAAATTCAAGGAACTAAGTGTTCTCTTGTTTATCTTCAACATGTAGTTAATTCTCTAGACTATTATTTCTTTTGCTAACTTACATTTATTTCAGACTTCTCAAGACAATGCTCCAGCAGTTTCTACTGATGAGGAGTTGAAAGTTCCTTCTCCTGCCCCTCAACATGTACTAATACTTTCACAACATGCAAATAATGTTAACTGTTTGTATCATGTTGCTAAATTGTCTAAGTTTCAGGTTTCTAATATGGAAGTTGATGTGACCCCAACACCAACTCCAACAACTGATGCACCTGAAGTGAAAATTGATGAACATGCTGGTAAAGCACAAGTACTTCATCATAAAACATATGACTCTAAGGGTGCTGAAATCCATATTGCTGAAACTAATAACTTTCTTTTTCAGGTTCAAACCAGAGAGGTTCCATCCCCTTCTCCTTCAACGGTTTCTCTAGCTGATACAGCTGTTCTTGAAGAATTTAAGGAAAATATTGTAACATGTGCTAAGAAATCAATATTTCACGTGGAAGAACGAATGTCTCCAAGCCACGTGGATTCTCTTGAATAATCGTGAAAGTATTTTGACTATGCTAAAAGTCACTAATGACCTCATGATTATGACAACACTTGGACCGAGTTTATGAAAACCCAATTAGTTCAAGAATAGGCCTACAACTATACCTTATAATGGATATATCAGCCCTGCCCGTGTCGAAACGAGATTGTATCCGTACACAGGTAGGAATATTATATAAGGGAGCTCAAATTTCCAGTACAAGGTAATCAACATTTATTATTCACACTATTATAAATTGTAAGTACTTCTCGATCTCCTACTAGTTAAAGTCTAAACGTCGGCTTGACCTTCGAACAAACCGGTTTTACACACTCCCCAAAACATTACTGTTTTAGGAAATAGGTCAAGTTGAAGTCTTAGAAGCTTCTAAATTGCGAATATAATTCGCGAATTCAGAAGCCTCTAACCCCGCGCAAGGAATTCTCCAGATTGGTTCCGCAGCAGGTTCGAACAATGTCTCTAAAATCTATGAGACGTCCATATCTCGATTTCTCCCGTTGCCACGTCCATCCGTGTAGGGCATGCTGAGGAAATCTTCTAAATTCTTCAAAATCATAATTAGCGTGATTGGTTATTATTATTGTGATCATGTATTATCTTCTTTACTATTCCTTTATAGGACACATAGTAATTTTCATATATTGAGAATTTTCCTAAGATGAATGTAACAACTAAAAATCCCAACATAAGTAATAATCTAATATTAATTCTTAAAGAAAACCAACTTATATAAAGACCATATAAACATCAATATAAAATAATTCATATCAAAACTGACAAACTTATCACCTATTGTGAGTTTGTGTTGGTCTCCTTTTATCTTATCAATAGTTGTCTCCCCGGAAACGGACTCCTAATCAAAATTTCTATAATAACATTTTATTTGAATTTAGCAAAAAGCAAAGGAAATATATTCTCAAACAAGAACTACCACTACCAAGAATGTAATAAGCAGAACAATTATACCTACAAAAACTCTTTCTAGCTAGCATTGTATGGCATGGCGTGACTGTGATCTCTTTGAATTCTGTTAGGGCGAAAGTCCTATAAGGGTAGTTGTCTGCCAGTTTAGGTACCCTACCCTCAACTTAAGGTAATTTCATGCATATGGACTTTGGCAACCACCAACCCTTTTCAGTATAGCAGCCATACATATAGCGTATGGACTTTGGACATTATTTAGCTGAAGCTAAAATGTTAGATTCAAATATCATCATACTTTCCTGAAATGTGTCTGTGATGTGTAAATTCCAAATCCTTGCGGATAAGAAAATCATTCCAATCTCAAAGTATCCCTACGAGATCCCAAGATAGTAATTTACAAAGTTTTCTACTCTCTCAATCTCAATTGAGTTATAAATCATCTCTACTTCCTCCGAAAAGACGAAGTCTTCAGTGCACTTCAATTGAAATTCATTCGATCTAATTTAGTTTAACTTAAATCAAAGCAAATAGGGTCTGGGTGAATCTAGCAAGTTCCATACATATATAATTCAAGTGACCAACGGTTGTTGGCCTAAACAAGGTTTTGGGTTCGAGTTTTTAAATGTAAAAACGCCGTTGAACGACACTCACCCTAAAAAAGGGGCCGACGGTGCTCGACAACATTAGTCGTCAAAATGGATACCGTAGAAATCAAATAAAAAATAATAATAATTCAAGTGCATCGTTCAATTATGACTTTGATCAGGATTTCAAAGATGAAACCTCATGATTCGCATTAGATGTTCTTCGAACTGTAAAAATCCTTGCAATACAAAGCGGTATACTTGAGGACGAACTGCTAGGGTCATTTTTAGAAAAACTAACAGATAAACTGGTTGAAAGCAGATAACATAACTAACTATATGTGTTGAAAATAAGGGGAATCATGTTTGTTCAGACAACAATTCCATAACACATACATGAAAAAGGTTGTAGGAATTCACAGTATAAAATGGCACAACCAGGAGCCAACAACTATTACAATTAACAAACAATTACATCAGAAAGTATTTAAGTATATATAACATGCATAAGCTTCTACAACTTCAGACTAAGATCAATTGTTTCACTAGTCTCATCATTGCCAATCCTTAAACAGGTGGCTGGTTGGTCGGTATCATACTTGACCGGGAAAAAGCAAAATGGGCGTTCCGTTGATCCGCTTGGTCCTAGCCGTAGGATTTGGCTGTTTTCCTATCAACACAGTGGATATGAAACCATTAGTATTACTTAAATGTATAGAACTAGAGGGAAGAAAAGAAATAGTACGAATAATTGTTGCTCACCTGATTACGCGAACATCTTGAATCAGAGGATTCTGTGAAATGCAGCAATTGTTCACATTTTGAGTTGGAGGATGGAGAGGCAGTCGATGGTGGAGGAGCCAATGAAAGAAATCCTGCTTTTAGCCTCTCACTGTCTTTGATGACTTCAATTGAATCCCACTCTGGCTCCGATAGGGGAGTTGGGAGTGAATGGATTTCTCTGGATGATGTACGAGACAAACATAATCAGCATCATAACCAAGCGTATAAATAATGGTTACACGCATGCATATAGGATTAATTAAGCATGGGATCCTTTCTTTTGATGTAAATTACACATGACATAAAGGATGGGGCTGTAAAATTTTTTATTATAGTAACAGTAGTACATGATCACCGAACAACTACAAGCTGGGGCCTAAGGTTAAATATCATCAAGGCTACTACTGAAAGATACACGTAAACAATGACTAACCTGATATGCGTATTCCGCGGTTCCATGAAAGCTGTAAATCTACTTCTAGATGAAACCAGCTCATCTGCTCTGGATCGGGAAGCAACACATGAAGAAGGAATGTTGGAACGGAATGACGTAGCTGGTGGACTATCTAAAGAGAAGGGATATGATCTCTTCACACCAACCGCCATCTACATTGTATCATAACAAAATCAACAACACCCCTAAATCATATGAGGAACAAAATAGATAAATTCACCTACACTCATAATAACACTACATTTCATGAAATATCTAGGAATGAAGACAAATCTCAACATTTATGTACACAAATATCTTCATTTGATACTCTATCGACATACTAGCATAAGAAAGGAAATCTATAAACTTGAATGATTAAATCAATAAATCCTCTTTGATGTATATAGAAGCAAGATTTTAATTATTAAACATCACGTATCTTATATTCATTAGCATGTGAAATTAAAGAATTTCTATGAGTACCTTTTCTTCTTCTGGACTTGAGTTCCTATAACTGTTACCATAAACACTTTGGTTTGAAGGGGGCTCCTTTCGGGAATGTTGTAGTAAGGACGAAGATGAAAAATCCGGAGATGCATTCACCTGCAAGGACACACATCATCATTCATACTCTGCACATCAATAGACAATATTACAGTAAAACATATACATTCAAATTGCAGGACTTGAACCGACCATCGAATGAGGATGCTGAAATTGATGTAATCTCTGAGTCTGATTGTGATGCATTGAAACCGAACCGTTTTCGTACGGTAAATTAACTTTTGGAAAATACCCAATCTCTATCATCTGCTTCTCATCATCAACAATGAACTCACCAGTCCAAGATTTAGGACAATTACCTCGCATGGGGCTAAAAATCGACTCGAGACCTGTTTGTGTTGCACCTGCAATTAACTGCTTCTGAATGTTTTGCACAGAAGGTGCAGGTCTGTGCAATAAATTGGGAGAAGGCATTAGACTCGCAGAAGGGGCAGCGATGGCCGGTCGGAAAGTGGGGCACTGAGCAGAGTCTCCAAGAGAACCAATTACATTGTTAGCCAAAGTATTGGCTGCTTGTAAGGCCTCTTTCCTCTGTTGTTCCTCAATCCTCATTTTCTCAAGCTGAGCAACACCTAATCCTCTCTGAGGAACTTTTTTCTGTTTCGCCTTTTTCGATATACAACTACTGCTAACACTGAGCCCACCACCACCACCACCTCCACCGTCTCCCCCACCACTACCAGTAGTACCACCACTATAACTGCCCCTCAGAATATTTTCATCATGGGCCATTTTTTTCTCTTTGAGCCATATAAAATTTTAACCAGTATTTATAGGAGAAGCAAAAGAAGGTATCATAAATGGCAAACCATCAACCATATCCCCACGAATACTTTGGAGATATAGAAAATCTGAAAAGACAAATGCAGAATATCTGAAGATGGGTCTGGCAAATCTTGAAGAATTTAAAGAATCAAAATTCACCACCGTTACACGGATTACAACAATCCCATAAAAAATATTTCTCCTTTATCTATAATTCAACAACTATATGTTGCAGAAAACAGGGATTGGTGATGCAAAACTTAGAAAGATTTGATTTTTTTCCTATCTTTTTTTTATTTTTACCTAACAAAAAATCAAATCCAGCTGTTTGAGTTTATGCGTGAGAGACACAAATCGTAGAATTGATAACACAACAAAATCATATCATATCATGTGGCTAATAATGAAAGAAATTTGCAATAAATACATATATTAAGAATTTAAAAGAAGAAAAATATTGAAGAAGCAAGCAAATCTAGATCAGGCTCCCTAGTAAAATGGTTTACCAGTCTTTGTCTGCAAAATCTAATTTATCGCCCAAATCGTCGCTGCTCCAACACTCTTCATTTCCATACTTGGACCGACTCTCTCTCTCTCTCTCTCTCTCTCTCTCTCTCTCTCTCTCTATCTATCTCTCTCTCTCTCTCTTCTCTCTTGTGTTGTCTTTGTGGTCTGTTTCTCTCTCTTACTTGAAATAGATGTTTGGTTTGTTGGTTGATTGATTAAGGTGGTGAAATGGGAAAAAATTGAAAGGATTAAGGAAAGATCAGATTTTCGCATGTTTGTGCTTGATTTAGGAATTATTTTTTTTCTTCTTACTTTTTACACTTCACTTGGGTGTGTTCTCTGTTTTCTTGTTGGCAATTTCTACCTTTTCTAACAACTCTACTTCTATTGGTCCCTAACTCCCTATTCTCTTCTCCATCACCATACATGCATTTCTTTCGTTCCTTCTTTTTTATTTTTACTCCTTTTCCTTTTTTTGAGCCACTCGGCATAGAAAAATGTCCTTTTTACCAATTTATATAACTTTATAACACAATGTTAGGAAACTTGTAATTTTGATGAGCAATTCCATGTAAGACTAAATTAGGATCACGTCTAGAAATTAGTACTCTTAAGCCTGTAGGTAAACCTTGTTAGAAAGGCACTTGTACAAGAGGAACATTTCAGCAGGACTTTAGCTTTAAATTCCTAGTATTTGTATTAGGTTTCTGATGACGTAGTTGTTTTTGTAAAAACAAGTTATTGAGGCACTTAGTAACCTAGCAGATGAAGACTACGAAGACTGAAGACATCAAGTATTTTCTGCTCAAGGGTACTAAAGGAATTT
>JAQRGC011861365.1:0-10345 GCA_028659135.1 Plantago lanceolata
GGTATTGTTCATAGTTTGGATGTGTTTCTTCTGGATAATTAGATTGTGGATATTATTACATTTCGGATTTTGTTACAGGTCTCCTGTCGGTTTCTATGAGTTCACGTTCAGTTCATTCTGTTCTGTTTTACTTCATTCTTCGTTCGGTTTACGTTTTCAAATCAGATTGGAATGAAACCCCCGTACTGTTCACCAAGGAACGAACAAATTTTACTGAAAGAAAGAAAATCTGATATGTAACAACACATGTTCATTCACCAAGAATTGCCAGTCAAGAATTCATCTGTGTAGTCTTGATACATACAAAAGAATCAAATGACCTTGAAAACAATTCCTGCCATTAGAAAAAAGATCATGATATCCAATCAGGGACTCAAATTACATTGTTCTCTTGAAGCTCCAAAGACTGAAGGGAGGTGAAGTACAGTACAGAGAATCTTATTGTACTCGTTCGCCTGCCTGTATCCTTAAAATCACAAGCAGGACGGTAAAAAGAGCCGGGAAGATTGATTTTGGACTGCCCCAGAAGTTTGAATTAGTAGAACTGTCCTTGTTTGCGTATGTGAAATCACTCATCTTATCTACGCCTTTTCCCTGCAACATTTCATGAACAATTATGAGCGTCTTCTCAGTACAAACCAAAGTATCTTATGATCACTAGTACTTGGTAGTTGCATGAATACTGAAAAAGCAATATGAAAATCAAATGAAGATGCATGAAGAAGCTGTTTATGGTTGGTTTATGTTTTCACCTACCAGAGCAGCATCCTTCAACGGTCCCCAGTACTCTGTACGATTGTATTTCTTCGAGCTGGAATGAAAATAGACTCTCACTATAGAATCCATTAGTTCTTGACGCGTTCTGAAAAGATCTGAGTCTCCATACAGCACAGCCTCAAGGACCTAGAGATTTAAAGCAAAAAGAACTCAGATACACAACTCTAGTTCTTACAATAACAAATGGGACTGCCGGTACATCTGTAAAACAAGAAACAACTCGCACTATGCATTATAATGCAAATTGTTCTGCTACTATAAGGACTTACCAAAGGTAGTTCCTTGGAGAATATATGGTATCTGAATTCTGCAGTAAGATCCGATAAAGAGTTTGGTCCACTCACGTAGCAATGGACGTTGAGAAACAAATTCCCATTTACTTGTGTCCACTCCGCAACAACATCATCTTTGTAATACCAACCATTCAACTGCACCAATAGCATAGTAAGGGACTAGTGGTTTAGGAGCCAAAGTTGAGATGTACAGACTTAAGCAGCACACCATTACCTGATCTCGTAGGATCGTGTTTGAAATGGTTAAAGTTAAATTCGCTGTGAAGTCACAGTGTGAGAGGGTGTATGTTCTTGGGACAATTCTTGTTGGTGTGCCAACATTTTCCCCCATAAATTGGACCTTTAGTTTCGAAGGTTCAAATTTTGCTGGAGGACCCAATAGTCGTACAGCCTGTAAGGGAAGGTACACAAAAACGTCACCATGCTTTCTGTTATGAGAGAAGCTTAGAGGAAAGGATAATGAGAGAAACATGATATAGGAAGCCATTCAAGAAAATGAGCAACGTGATTGATTGCATCAAATTTCCCTGTTGTTTCATTCGAAAGTTACAAATAACTACCCGAGTGAGAATTTCACAGAAAGCAAGCACCCTGTATCGTACTGACATTCACTCTCCTCTACCCAACTCTGAATGGGAACTTAATTCACTTGGCATTTCTTCCACCTACTACTTCATTTTCGTCCGATTTTTTGCATAACCGAACAAACGGATATGCCCGTATACTTACTCGAGCATACAATTCTATTCTTCACGTTTCGTTCAATTCAACCAAGGAAAATCTAGTCTACACAAGCTAGCTACATTGACATGAAAAAGGGGTATATTTGATACTCCTGTGGATCTGAACTAGTCACAAATTCTGAAGGTTTCTAGTTGTGAGCTGTGAGACATTAGTACAAGCCAGTAGTATAATTCAAAAACACATTATAATTACTAATCTGTACAAGCATTGCAGTAAATTAAGCATCTTTTCTCTATCAGTTATAAATTAGGTGCTGCGGCTATGTTTAGTGTTAACTTATCAACTAGTAGCTTATAAGCTCTAAGGTTCACGTTAGAGACTTAGACAGAGCCTACATCTCAATCCTAATCACTTACTGTAACATTCTACTTGTGTACACCACTAGATTACTTCTTCTCAGTCTCACATCATACAATATACACACAATCTGATATCCCAACAGATAAGAGAGGTAAAGACATGAAAATGAAAGACAAACGAAAAAGTATTATATATCTTGAAAAAATGGAGAGGAGGAGGAGGAGAATTCGAACCTGGTAAACGAGAGAATTGTCGTAAGAGGGTGTGGGATCATTCAGCGCGTGGGACAAGAGCACAACAGGGGAAGAGGGCTTGATTCTACAAGAGCAGTTATGAATGTAAGAAGGTGAAAATGCAGCAGTTTGAATGGCCATTGACAGAGATTACTACTACTATACTATCACTACTCATTATCTTTTCTGCATTACTACTGCAGTTCTTTGAGTTATTTCTTCAAACACTTGGCGCACTCATCAAGATTATTTCACACAGAATGTGTGTTTTGTGAGTGAGAAATCTGTGTGATGAGCAGAGCAAGCACCAAAACAATATTCATGTGGATGTGATGAAAAACACCATGGAAATGGAATCAAAACTAGAAGTGCAAAATTTGTTTCTGGGTTATGTGGGGTCTACAAAATCCACCCTCACCCAATCACACCACTCATTTTCTAACTTGTGTGATGACTCAGACTGATGACCATGTATGACTTGTGACTATATTTCACCAAGAGCCCAATTAGTAAAGGTCCATTAGTTTTGTCAGGTGCCCAACAATATGAAGTACTTCTACATTTGGCCCAGAATGAGGGGAGAGGCTAAACCGGTCCATTATAACTTAGGCTCGTGTGAGAAAAAAGAAACTTTTCGATTTCAATAGAGTCTAAATGTTGTTACAATCTAGATTACTCTAAAGATTTAACTTGTTTTCGCTCGTGCTTCACGTGTTCCAAGTACAATAACCACCTTCTAAAACGGCTAGATGTATTTCATGTCGAACAGATTGCGTATCAAACATTATTGTTAAAGTAATATCATCCAATCCGACATGTCTTAGCTTAGGTGCTACCTCCCCTCTTCAATCACAAGAAACATATTGACTCAATATATCTCCAGTCTCCTAATTCAATCCGAAATGTAAAGAAATTTTACAAAAGCGTTTTATTTTAACCCAATACATTATAAAAGGTGGGAATTGCATTTCACCGATTTTAGACTCGGTTCAGTTCACCTTAATTTCAGTTGTCTTCAGTTCAGTTCAGGTTTAGTTAGTTTAAATTTGTACTTCAATTCAGTTCAGTTCAAAAACTCTCAGTCATATTTAACGTAGCCTTAATCTCCCTCAAAAGTTACCAATTTTTTTCAAATCATAATAATGAAGTAAGCAAATGTACACATGCAATGGGTCCAATTGATAAGAACAATGATTGTCCCCGTGCGCACTTATATCTATTGACATCTTATAGTATTTGTCAAATAACCAAACATTTGTATATAATTAAAAAAAAATCAATATCGATCGTATGATATACTAGTAAATTATAAAACAACCCACTATTATTTGATTATTCAAATCTGGTCCACCACTTTGGTTGAGAAAAGTGCAGATAGCACCACCTTGATCCAACTCCTCATTGTCTACAAAAGTCTCTTCCATCGTTTGTTTGTTAACTACATTCTGTGTACATTCAAATCTCCAGAAGCCACTATTTTGCTTCAACTATTATTTTCACCAGCGAAGTTAACTTTGGTGTTCAGTCTGTTTGGCTGAGGGTTAGATTAAAGTTCAACATTTAAATCCGAGAGAAAGTTTGTTACATCTGGACTAGTATTTAGTAACATTACAAAACATAACTAAATCATGTAAAACTGAGCTTACACTATTGCCATGCAATGCATAGCATCAGGGGTTAAGATTAAGGAAAAATACTTAGGCTAAACTGTTATCAAACATATCGATGATGTCTAATTGAAGCAAGTGTCCCTCCCTGCTTGCTTCAACATGAAGCACATCACGCGATAATGTACCGTTTCATATTTCGAACTGTATGTCAAGATTCTGTATGCAAGTTACCAGATGAACATTAAACCATGACAGATAAAAGCCTGACTAAGAATATTCTAAACAGATATGGATTCAGTATAAGTATAGTACTGCTAAATATATATATACCTCTGATGTTCTTTCAGGTTGATCATTGGGCTGTCCCATGGAGTCAAGGAGAAGTTGTTAATCAACTTAACTTCACTTTTCTCCATGAAAAAAGTGTTCAAACTCAGAGACAGTACCAGTGGCACTAATCTCTTTAGCTGCATTGAGAACTTCCTATGCTTGGAAAGTACTAGACAAGATAATGTCCAGTTGCTTATTTTATACTTCTAACACCACTTTATATACCCTTTTGAACTGGGACTTGTCTCCTTATTCACTCATTTAATATCCCATTTCCCTCCTCATGTTTGAATGATTGAATTTCAAGAATCTATTCCACTAATTCATTCTTATTCTCTTCCTACGAACATACTGTAATATTGATTAGAATTGAACTGAACCGAAACAATTTATGTAGTAAACTGAACTGAACTGAATTTGAATTTAAGTAAGCAATTTTGAACTGAATTTGATGAATTTAAGTAAGCAATAGAAACTTAATTCCATTTCTTGATTCATGTTTCTTTAGTGACAATAGTTACTGAGTTTAAGTACTTACTTCCACAGAGATATCAATCTCCAATTTAAAAGGATGAGACTCCAACTACTGTGGGGTAAAGTTTACTGCACAATACAATAATACACACCTTATAAACTGGTCGGTTAAGATGGCCTAAAGGCAAAAACTTTGTACTAACAAACACCTTAGGAGTGAAGTATTATATCACCACATTGTCTGCCAATTGTGTCACCTTTCCTTAAACAGACAACTTGGCAGCACTGCTTAGATTGGTGAACATGTTTCTTACCTAAAAAGCAGCTTCATGGGACATAAAAAGGACTTGCTCTAAGCCACTGTTTTGTGGACTCATTCATTCATTATTCCATTCATCATGAGGTGCAGCAGCAGCAGCAGCAAGTTCTTGATCTTGATCATCATCAGCTTTCTTGCTCTCATTTGCATATCGGAAGCGTCAAGAGTGCCGAAAGTGTTGCATTGGGATCAGATGATGCCTAAGAAGCTTCCAACTCCGTCTTCGGCTCCTTCAAGAGGGACAAATGCGGTGACTGTGTCGTCGTGGAAAGCCATGGAGATGGATCAGAAGCTCCCTTCATCTGATGGGAAAGTATAGATCAAATATATACTTGGTGGAGTTAAAGTATACGCTTCTAACTACATGAGACCTCGTTTGCACGCTATATGGCGGAAAAAGGGAGAATTTTGTGAAGCCATTTATCGATCGAGCATTCGTGAGCTGGCTTATGGAATGTTTCTCGATTTGTTCGTGTCATCATCATTGCAGATAGATATCAGACAGCTGCAGGAAGTAGTTCTATTTGCTGAATTTGCATTTGGTAGTTTTAAAGTACACAGATGTATGAATGTTAGTCACTAATATCAACTGTAAATCACTATATATATGTTAGTTTAATTATATCGGATGTGGAATAAACTGAATGTTTGATGCAAATATTAGAGATTTTGGATCCATGGCTCCAAGCCTCCAACTTTTGTAAGACATATCCTCCGAAAACATAAATTGTTTACTGGAAAAGGCATTAATGCAGATATCAGTTATCAAGTGATATGGACAGTAATTTCTTGATTTTAGTCCTCCAAAATGTGAAGAGAAGACTAAATGCATCAGGAAAAAGCAAACCATGTCCTGGAACTAAAGACGTTGCAGGTAGCTATAGTTTTCACAATCACCTGAAACGAACGACTGAACTGGAACTGCCAGATACATCATACATCCTACGCGTCCATCATCAAGCTTCTTACTCTAATCAGAAATTTCCCAGCAAACATCGAACAAGACCTGCTGTTTTCAGAAAATTGTTCATGATGCAACTGCAAGATGAGGCAAGCATAGCTGGGACTCAGCAGGTTCACTAATTACGTTATATATATGCTACAAAACGACGAAAGAATGAGAACGGATTGTACCTGGACTGTATTTCACATTGTTGGCATATGCTCAGGTGCATGAAACGATCTGTTTGCAGGCTTTCACTATTGGATGTGAATCATATATATATGCAGTCCGGGTATTTATGCATACTTCTGGAATATGAGATACTTTTGGCCAATCCTCACCCTTCGGTTTCTTGCATCTCCTCTCCAGAAGAGGACATCCTTCTATACTGAGCTTCTTTAGTGCTTTAAGACTCTGGAAGGAATCAGGCAATGATTTCAAATTCTTACAATACCAAATCTTCATTTCTGACAAGGACTCTAAAGTCCCTAGCCTGTTTGGTAGAGAACATAACCGTTCACAGTGCCATATTCCTAAGCTTCTAAGATCAGTTAGTTGTTCAATGCTGTCTGGCAAGAGTTCCAACTCGGGGCACCCATTTATGAGCAAAGATTGCAAGTTTGGCGCCTCCAAAAAAGTCCCAGATAACGGGTATTTTAGTTTCTTGCAATTTTGGATGGAAATGTCTCTCAGGGAAGACATGCCTTGAAATAAATTTGCTGGAATTGATACAAGGCTATCACATGAACTGATGGCCAGATACTCGAGAGAATTGAGACTTGAGAGATCATCTGGAATTGATACAAGGCTATGACATGAACTGATGCCCAGATACTCGAGAGAATTGAGACTTGAGAGATCATCTGGCAGGAACTCCAGATTCCTGCAACTAAGTCCCAACCGGTGTAGGGCAGATAGATTATCCAGGGCATTTGATAGAGTCTTGATAGACCCCCAACATATTTGCAGGGAACTTAGAGCCGTGTGGTTTTGTAATAATCCTTGCGGAAGAACATCTAATTCAGAGGTATGATTACATAAGACGAGTGATGTGATTGAAGTAAGACCTGTTATGGAACCAAGCAATGCCATATTATTGTCAACTTCTATAACCAAACTTTTGAGAGTTGATATACATGGCAACCCCAATAGCTTGGGACACCCACGAATGTGTAACTCTGTTAAGCTGGGGAAGCTGTTTTCTGAAACAGGCTTACTCCATTCCTCCAGATTATGCAATCCACTGAGACTGAAACTTGTCAGTGCAGGAAACAAACTATCAGCTACTCCATACCATTCAGCATCCAAACGCTTGACAGAGTCCAATTTATAGAGCTTCAGGCACTTGAGAGATGGCAATCTCCCCAAGGGTGGAAGGTGTTCACATTTTCGACAGGAATCTATAGTAACTACATATAGATTTTCGAACGATAAAGTTGACATCCATTTGGGAAAGCGTGAACCTTGATATAACTTAATATGGATCTTTTCAATGTTTTGATTGGGCTGAAGACCTTCTATAACCTCTTCGAACTGATTTTCATCATCTTCTTTGATTCCTTTCATCCAAGATAAACCCAGCGAAGTCAGATTTACCTTTGCCATCAAGTTCGCACTCTTGGCACCCTCAAACGTTCTAACATGATCAAGTCCTCTGATGCTCAACTCCTCACCGAGATTAAGATCCTTCAGTTGGTCTATATGATGAGCAGAATCTGGACCCACAATGAAAGTACTCAACATCTGCAGCCGAGTTAGTTCTCCCAGTCCAGGCGGTGTACTGACAAGAGATGGGCACTCTCCAATGTCTAGAAAACAAAGTTCTTTCAGGTATTTCATACCTTTAGGCAACTCAACTAGATATCCAGTATGCCTCAGCTTCAACGTCTGAAGCTTCTGAAGACGAATCAGGGATTCAGGTAACCTTTTGAGACAATCACAATCCATAGCAAGGTACCTGAGATGAATCCATTTGCAGATTATATCTGGCAACTTATCCAACCTACTCATGTAATTCAAGTCTAACACTCGTAGATACTTCTGCTTCGCGAGATGAACTGAAAGATCTTCCGCATAAGGAAATACCGCATAAGGAAATAGTTTTCCATGGCCAATGAATGAGCGCAAAGACCTGTTAATAGGTAACTTCAGCTGCTTCTTCCCGTTTTCTTGAACCACACCACATGACATAAAAGATAGGTGACGTAGCGTTCTAGGAAAGCTAATCATTCTTCCATTTTCTATAACACAGGTTTCATGTCTCATAACAGACTGTGCCAAGTCATGCATCAGGTCATGCATCTTACACACTACAGTACCCCTTAAGCCTTTCCTGACATCTTGCAAGAATGATCTCCACACCAGTTCTTTGAAAATCAATCGACCATTGAGGTACATGTTTGTTTCATTGGCAAAGGAAACAAAACCATTTGCCATCCATAACTGGATCAAGTTCTCCTCGTCCATCTCGTAATCCTTTGGAAATACGCAACAATAGACAAAGCATTGTCTTAGATGTAATGGCAAATTATCATAACTTAACTTCAAGGCGGGTAAAACACAGTTTTCATCATCTATTAGCTGCCAGATTTCACTTTCTTGTATCGCCAACCACTCACTTTCACCACTTTTGTACCTCATTAGGCTTCCCAGAGCTTTTACAGCCAAAGGAACACCGCCACATTTTCTGACAATCTCTTTACCAATTTCTTCCGTGTACCTCTCCCCTGTCGCTCCAGTTGTGAATGCTCTTCGACTGAATATCGACCAAGAGTCGTCTTCTGACAAATACTGGACATGGTGTGTGCTGACAGCAGCCATCATAATAGCAACTTTCTCAATCCTAGATGTTACCATTACTACACTGCCATTCAACCCACATTCTAATGTTTGTTTCAGTCCATCCCATACTATGGGATTTTCGTTCCAAACATCGTCCAAAACCAACAAATACCTTCTTCCCATCAACCTCTCTTGTAGAAGGTGTTGTAATGGATCCAACTCGGAAACGCTGCATCCACCCGCTCCACTTGACTCTATAATCGCTCTGATCAACCTCGGAATGCTAAAATCATCAGAGACACACACCCAAATCCGTAAATCAAAATGTGCTTCTACCCTCTCATCGTTATACACCAACTGTGCAAGAGTCGTCTTCCCAATTCCACCCATACCACATATAGCATAGACAGAAAGATCACCGCGATCACAATTAACGCCCACCAACTTGTCAACTATCATATCTTTTTCCTCGTTTCGTCCATATATTTCCAACTCATTAACAAATGAACCAGTCTGTCTATCTCCTACCATATAGCCAATTCGATTATCCAATACCAATCCCTCTCCCAAGTGAAATTTAAACCTCTCATCAGCTATGACATCTAGCCTTTCCCTTATCTTTTTTACCTTAGCAGATATCCTTAACTTAAACAACACTGGATTTCGATGCGAGAAAAAAACATCAAGTTTACGAAAGTTACCTCGTTCAGAATCAACCGTTCGCATAAGGCCTTCGGTTACAACCTCGTCCAGTATATTCTCAGCATCATAAGCCGCAGACTTGAGCTTTTGCAGCCAGCCATGTAAAGCCTGGCTCTTCCTCTGCTTCACTTCAGCATCTTTAAGCACAAGTTGGATCGTATTGAGTATGCTTTCGAGGTTTTCGAGCTCGTTCTTGAAGCCCCAAGCAACACCAATCTCTTGAAGAGAAACTGAACCCAGGTTTTGAAGAACAGATTGCACAAGGGCAGAAACAAGAATATCCATGTTTTTGGGTTCACAAACTCACTTGAACAATCAAGACGAAGATATATGATTCGACTGATCAGATCAATACTCAATACTCTTTTGGAAAACTGAGATGATCTGAAATTAAATCTGTGCAATACTACTGAGTCAATGCATAATAAGTCTTTTTAGATCTTAACTGGAACATTTCTTTCTCACACATGGCTCCACACGGTATTGGAAGTAATCACATTGACATTAGGTAGTAGCTTATAAGGAAAATGACACTTCAAATGATATTAGGCCTTTCTTTTACTTAGATATCTGTATGATGTGCACGCTTCATCGAGTTTAATTTGTTTCTGTAAGAGTAATTTTCATTCGAACGTGTATGAACAACATTTCCTCCATATTGAGAATAAATCACACTCAACTTTCATTTCTATTAAACACAGAAACTATAGTTACATATCTGGAACCTGTTCACAAGTTCAAAACTCCAGCAAAAAAAGAAAAAGAAGAAGAAAAATCACCACTCGAATTCTAGAATACACAACAAAGAATGATCACACAATATTCACACCACACAAAAT
>JAQRGC011862401.1:0-11520 GCA_028659135.1 Plantago lanceolata
TACTTGCTTCACAAGTATTATTATTAAGTAGTTACTTTCTAGAGTCTTCATTAATTAGGTAACTTAGGTTAATTAGAAGTCTTTTCTTTCTTTACAAGTCTTTTGAATTCATATAAAAGCACATGTAGACATTCATATTTTTCATAGAAGTTTAATGATATTTCGAGTTCATCTCAAGAAGTGCGAGCCTTCATGCTAGTAATTGACCTTGCGGTAGGGGAGATAACCGTGTAAACGACCGTCGTTACCGGGGAGATAGTAGCGAAGTTGGACATGGCGGGGATAGGGGCGACGGCGTCGTCTTCCGGGAGGGCGGCTTCCTTCGTTCATCGACGACAACATCCAGGCCTAGTACCGGGTACTAGAAGACTCTATGATGGACATCATTGGAGTATTCATTGGATTCATGATCCACAATCACGCCAGGTTAATTCAATCCTTGAGTTAATCTTAGTTAATTCGTGCTCACTAGTTAGGATTTGTCCAATATTGGTATTGATTTGGAGAAGGCCATATAAATATCCTAGAACAATTCGTATTCGGTATATGATTTGGTTTACGTATTCATCAGAACTCCTCTATCATTTGAGACGTCGTAGAATCAACATGAACGCTCTCTTCCTCCATAAGGACATTTGATTCTGAAATTTGTGGAATTTCAGAAATGTTATACATTTGCCAAAATTCCGAGGAGGTGAAGTTTGAATCAACTTCAGAATCCGTAGATGTCACATTTGTTTGTAGCGAAGCATCAGCAAATAAACCGGAGTCGTTGAAGTAAGAGCTAATGTCGAAAATTGACGGAGACGTTTGTGGGAAATCAAATTCTTGGTCATTGAGAAGAAAAGATTCAATGGAGTTGAGAAAGGAAGAATCAAATGAAGATGAACTTTGTGATTCCATATATGCTTACAAGTTTGATTTGAAAATTAACACTAAGTAGTATTAATTGATTGGATTTGAAGAACTGTCTTACTAAATAAGGGTATATATTACTCAGATTAGACCAGACAGTTTATATATATCATGTTGGAGATAAGGGATTGATGTTTCTGTGAAACTTCATTTTGGTAAATTCATCACGTTTAAAAGTTACATGCAATGATCTTTGTTGGCAGAGAACGTACGGAATGTAGCACCCAAACTAAACCGCATCGGGACCGACCAAGAAAATGTTTCCACCGCGAACGAATTAGAAATATTACGAAGTAAAACTATGAACTGAAATTCATCTACAAAAATTTGGATTATCGAAACAATAATTAAAATTTCATAAGAGCATGAAAACAACACGTAAAAAGAATTCGAAGGGCATACTGTAAAACTGTTAGTTTTTGGGGGGAGATGACATATATACAAGGCCAAACTCTGTGTTGGGGGTTGGGGGACCTGGGGGTGAGGTGTGTGGGGATCGGGAGGGGGGCTGCGCGCCTGTGATTCATATTTAGTGCCTTTGAATTTAGTGGAGATGTAGAGTTTTAGTACTGTATAACTTTGTAACCAATAAATACTTTGTTGTCTTGTGACATGTGGTCAGGATTAACATGCAGAATCCTATATAATTAGAACCGATGGAAAGGTGGTGCGAACAAAATATAACCGTTTATGTTAATTCTCCAATAAAAATTCTAGTTCAAACCTCAAAATTTAATTTTTAGTTTTCAGGTCGTTATGAAAACGTGAGAGGATTTAGGTGTTCGTTCAGAGGGGAAATATCAGTCGTTTGTTAAATGTGCCTTAACTAATCCGGTCGTACATCTCACTTAAATCGAATGCTTACGTATATATGCATACGTACCAAGATCTACTGTTAACATGATGTAAACGAGAATGATTCACAAACACACCATGGACATATGTGTGTGAACGATCAGTACTAGAGTACCTTCGTACTGCAAATTCTCAACATTCAAATAAGTTGGCACATAAGTATGAATGCATCATCAAAATACATAGTACAAACTACAAATCATTGGTCCTCATATTTGAATGTAATATTCAATTCTTGTAATATGGGTGTTAATCATCCCCTTGTATTTACTGATGTAATTATTAACTACTCATTAGAAACATGGAGCTAATATCAATTAAAGACGAAACAATATAACAAATCGAAAGTTTTACAGTAATCTAAACAGGTTAGACAATGGGGTTACCAAGATTGAACTCCTACCTTAATTAAATAGGTTTAGAGTTGTGGTGTTTGATAAAATAGGTGCCACTTTAAATATGGTTACTCCATAACTTAAACTTGTGTGGTATACGTATGGTATTCTGAACATCAAGGTTGTGTCCTAAGTTTAGACACCTTTGTACACAATTTAGTAATCCTCTGAATATAAATACGCAAAGAGAGTAAAATAAAACAGCGGATCAAAGATACGTATTTAAACTTTTTCTACCTCACTATTATCTCTTTGGCAAAACTACTCACAAGCTAGACTAATCTATACGAAACCCAATTCGCGTGTATTCTAATCTTAGGACCACCTACGGCAAAATATATAAACACCTTGTGTAAAACACACAAATTAAGGAATGTAAATGTAAACAATAAAATGTTCCTAAACTCAAGATAACAGTATCTTCAAAGCTTAATCTTCTAGCCTACTTAAAGTGCTCGAAATCCTTGTTGTTGTCTAGAATACAACTTCTAATTTTGTTATGTCTTCTCTTAATTTTCTTCTCTTTTCCTTTTCCAAATTGACTTCGAACTCTAGTTGGCAAAACTTCTTACTAGATACTGAATTCTAGTTCTGATAACTTCTCCAATTACTTGTGGAAGTTCTTCTTTAAAGCAATCTTGTTCATGAATATTAATTTCTTATTCTTATATAAGAATCCTTTTATAGATAAATTTTTGTTAAGAAAAGGTAAAACTAATATTCAACGGATAGAATGTCCAAATAGTTGATATTGTAGAGTTGTCATTACTTTATAGAATAAATTCAACTGTAACTTCTGAAATTAGACACTCTAACAACCTCCCCCTTTTTACATTCTTTTTCACAAATACTAAGATTAGTTAGATGGACTAAAAATTATCTTGTAATCTGCAAAAGATGACACTTGAACTTCGATAAGAACCCTTCTTTATTAGAAATTAATCCACTGTTTAGAAGATATCTTGTTCAGCATGGATTGATGCATTTCCAAAAGATCTTTAAGCTCATCCTACCTCTTCTGAATGTCAGTCTTCTTCCAAGATATGCTTCTCCAAGGTATGAGTTTGTGGAGAAGCATAACTTGGAAAGAAGGCTGACATTCAGAAGAGGCAGGATGAGCTTAAAGATCTTTTGGAAATGTGTCAATCCATGTTGAATAAGATATCTTCTCAAATACGGGGAGATGATGAAGATTAGGCCATCACTGTTGTCTGGGAAAACGAACTAATAAAGCAAGATCTTTTAATTTATTTTTTTTACTCAATGACCTTTGCAGACTTATTAAGGGATAGTGATTCGGCTTAAATTGCCTGAGTATGCTTGTTTACTTTGGTGTTTTGTTTATTTACGGTGTTGGAGAAAATTATTAAAGTAAATAAATTGATTATGTACCGCTCTCGAGTTGTAGGGAGCTGAGTTGAAATTCTATCTTAGATTGAAAGCTATTCAGGTTCCACTTTTTGGGAGAGTTAAAATTATGTATATTCATACGGATTATTTGATTGTTCTTGAATTGAATGATTTGTGTACCATGTGCTTGTGGTGTAAAGTCGATCAATTTCTTATATCAACTTATAGCAACAACAATCTGATAATACTTAAACTTTGCAGTCGAACAATCAACAACAATTAATTGTTCTTGGCATTAAAAGAAGTACAAAACAAAACCTAATCATCTAACTAAGACCACATGACTCAAACTCTGCTTCTCTTTGATCCCGTTGATAAAGATGCAGATGTAAGCTCCGGAGCTGCTTGCCTCTTTTTAGTCACCCTGGTCGGCTCTGGTACGCTACTAGACCCAATAAGGTTCGGGAAATTGATTTTTGCTTTTGAACCGCGCAGCTTAAAAGCTGCACGGTCATAAGCCAATGCTGCCTCCTCTGGGGTCTCGTATGTCCCTAGCCACGTTCTCACACCTTTCTTGGCAGGGTCCCTTATCTCTGCGGCAAATGTACCCCATGGGCGCCTCCTCACCCCTTTGTACCGCTTCCACTCAGTAGACGGCTTGTCCACCACAAGTGCTTGTCCCATTTCTCCATTTGCCGAGATTTCAGACATTAATTCCTCAATCATTTCCATTTCTCCTTCTGCGGAGATCACGCTCTCATCAGACATTAATAACTCCTCTATCATTTGAGTCGTCGTCGTAAAATCCACGTGCTCTTGATTACCTACATGGACTTGTTCTGTAACTTGTGGGGTTAATAATTCAGAACCGTCAAGTGTTAGCCAAAACTCCGAGGAGGTGAAGCTGGAATCAACTTCGGAACCAGGAGATGTCACACTGTTTTGTAGCGAAGCATCTGAAAAGATATCAGAATCGCTAAAGTAGGAGTTTATGTCGAAAACAGATGGAGATAAGCTTTGTGGGAGATCATATTCTTGGTCATTGAGAAGGAAAGACTCGATGGAGTCAAGAGAAGATGATTCGAATGGAGATGATGAACTTTGTGATTCCATGTTTGTGAAGATTCTATATAGGAAATAAGTAGTAGATTTTGACAAGTTGAGTGGATTTTGAAGTGTGGATTACAAACTTTATATATGAAGTGTATGTTGCAGTTAAGCATGAAGCTTCAAGTGATTGATGTTTCCATGAAACTTCATCAGTGAGAACCGCAAAATAATCATTAATTAATTTGTAATTATACAATTAAATAATTCACCACGTTTGAAAATGGAGTGGCTTGCTTCATTATTTGTTTTTTCTCTTACAATATTATAAGATAAAATACATCTGAGACCAGACCATGTAATAAAATATGAGACCAGATGGAATCTGTATAATTGTTTAGTAATTTACAGTCTAATGATAATGTTATCAGGTTGTTACCGTTGTTTCTTTCCTTTTTCCTTGGGATAATTTCTCATTTCTATTTTCCCTCCTTTTGCACATTTTGTATTTATTTATTTTTTAAAACTATAATCAGGTTGTTGATCTCTACTTTTCTTTTCAACACACTTTGTATACCTAGATCTTAGGAATATAGAACAACAATGTAGATATCAAAACATGAGTTCTCAATGGTAAAAAAAAAATTAATAGTTGATAAAGTGATTGTTAGTTGTTTGGACGTAAATCACTTGGAGGGCAAAAGCATTATAATTAAAAAATATTTAAAAATGCGAGGGCCTAGAAGTGCATAGTGTTATTAATTAGTATAAAACATACTATATACATAGGTAAATTCTTATACAAGTAGAGTTTTTTGAATATAAGAAAAATCAATTACTTTCTAATTAATTGTTGGGCACAGTACGTTACAACTAACAAAATAAAATGTTAATTTTACTATTATTTAGAAAAGTTCGATTGTCATGAGACTTATTCATATACATATGTACATACGTATAGCGTTGGGGTTTGAACTTTCAATATCTCTCATGCTACTCTAACACCCTTATCATTACACCACCTTATAACTTCTTTATACACGGGTTGACTATCACATGTTGGCTGAATTTTGAGTATGGAGAGCAGGTTGCAGGCATGTGCTTGTGCATGGTTGCTGAATTTTAAGTATGGAGAGCAAGTTGCAGTCATAGAAATATTTTTAGATATCCAAACTTCATGTATTCTACTAGTTTTTTTTTTTAATTGATAAATACAATTCTATCATACTTGTTGAGAGCTTTTATGAATTTCCGGTCTAAAGCATTTTAGTTTATCTAAGTTTTTTGTCGGCGAACTACTCAGGGTTCGAACAGATCAACTGGTGAAGATCTGGGGTTGAGGTACCTGAAACTTTTAAAACCCGGAGGGAGGGAGAGGTAGGACATCAAGGTCCAGTCTGTCAAGATCAGACCGGATAAACACTCAAGGGCGAGTAGTGTTAAATGCTCTACTAGGTAAAAATATTAACATGTGTAGTGAAGTTAATTGGGGAAGTATTTAATGATTACTTTAATATGTTGATATGTGTACCTTATATAGGTATTACCACGTTTGCCTTCATCAATCTCTAGGATTACGCCAAGTATACGCTTCTCGTTGAGTCACATATACTTGCATGTACAAGTTCACATGTTGATGGGCCTTGGCCCAAGTCCAAGATAACCCTATGAAGGATAATTCATAAAATATACAAGTTTACGTACACCTAAAATATTCTGCCTTAAGGTGTCCGAAGTGATATGTCCGGGGACCGGGGTGACAAAATTGTATTTGGTCAGCAGAATACTCCAGTGGTTGTAATGGCATTTAGGGTTGTGACCGCTCCTAGGTACACTGTCCGGCCAGTGGCCTATACGAAACGTGAGGCTTGGTACATGGATTGGCAATCATGTTCTGCTGTTAAAGGGTGGACGTCGAGAAGAATGCATTCGAACGTGATCAATGAGTCCGGACACGGCTCCAGTTCATTTTCTCATAACATTCTCTCATGGTCCCAAAGTACCTTAGTATTGTTGATCATCATTCGGGTCCTCTTCCCTCAGGTGGGTTCGGACGTACTTAAATATACTTAGGAAATAAGATCCTTAAGTGCTTATATTGCGTAGTTCGCTTAGGACGTGCCATTGTAACGCACTTAACGAATTGAACATGATTTTACACCATCAACTCCTAATTTTAAATTACCTTTTTACCAATTCTTTCTTTTTCAAAAGAACGGTTTACACCGAGGACCAAATATATCTGATTTCATATACAGCTACACCAACCTTGTAATTTCAAATAACCTTGAACTCACCTTATGACTACGTTGGGTTTCGAACCTCCAACCACCTCTCATGTGCTACTCCAACACCACCTTATAAATCGTCACGTGTTCTACTAGTACTAGTATATATTTGAAATTAGTATATGTTGAAGAAACGGACAATTGATCAAGCAATCAAACTATCTAACAATTGCGAAGCACACAATCAATGATCAATTCAAACAAAACGGAAGAACGCCAATTTTACGTGGTTCGATTGAATGATCTATGTTCACGGGATCGGCTCCAAGATTCACATATCACACGTGTTTATAATCACAGAAGAAATGATCAATATGATCTCACTCACAGAAACCATTCAATATTGATCTCTCTCGGCTGATCACTCAGTTACCTAGCACTTTTCACAAGGAAGAAGAAGTGAGAATGAACTGAAAAGATAGCTTCAACGTCAGCTCCTCGTGGTATGGTACTAAGAATAGAACGTACGCCATGAATAGAAATTAATCACCACTTGTTAATTACTCTAGTAGCTAGTACTTAGTTAACATAAATTGAACTATACTCTAATTATTTTCAGATAACTTTGCTATGTGTGAACTATTAAACAAAGTGATGTATAAGATCTCGAAAGATATTATGCTCTGGTACTGTTACAACACATTTTCTGTTGATTCCTAAGCACATGCATGCATGCAGTATTTTTATGTGATATTAATTATACTTAGTAAGGTAATTAACATATGGATCAAATTAAAATTAATTTTGGTATAATTTCATGCCATTATAAGAACCTCTATTTTGGTGATCATGTGAAATTTTACATTAGTATATTACTCATGTATTAATGTATATTCTTGATCAGAACAAAGAATCTTAAACCTCTTGCCAAAGATTTAGCTGGAATCTGTGTATGAGATCTTAAAGAGTCATTCAGAAATTAAGAAGAACCAAATGCATTAGCTAATAATACATTAGGATCTTGTGGTAAAATAATCTTATGGTAATGAGTTGGAGTTATACGTGAAAGTGAAACCGTAAAATCGAACGTAACTCATAGATAACCATAAGATATTTTTTGGGTCCAATTTATTTTACCAATTAAGTACCATGCGTGATGCGCCCACTTATTGCATAAAAACAAGGACAATTTACACATTATATAGCTACAAGTTAAAATGATATTGGGTACAGTGTACTATTGAGGAGTATTGACAATTCCAATTCATGAAACTATTAGTCTATTACTATACCCAATTTTTCACGTGATTAAATAAGGATTAATTCTATATACAATATTATTAACGTTTAATTATTCAAAAAAAAAAAAAAAATTGAACCACTTTCTTCGAAGTGCTTCTTGCTTCTATTTCTCTCCTTCCAACTCTCTATATGAACTCTGAGATCTGCAGTTTCATTCATCCAATTAAAACCAAACAAAACTTTGAAAAAGAAAAGCAAAAAAAAACAAAAACAAAAACTTTGGCAAATGGCTGAAGAGCAAAGTTCATCAGAGCTTGATTTATCCTTCCTAGATTCCATTCAGTCTTACCTTCTCAATGATCATGATTTCCTACAAAACTTCCCATCCCTATATGATCATGATCACACATTGCCAAATCCTATCGATTCATTGTTTCAAAACAGTGTGACATCTTTTACCGAACATAATACATCTCACCCTACTTCTGATCAAAGCAATGTAGTACTCCCCCTTTGTAAAGAAACTTCTCGATCTAGCTCATCGGATATTCAAGTAAATGAAGAAACCACGGATTTCACCACGTGGCTAGTATGTGACGATTTTGACTTCTCACAAACTTCATCGGAGGGTGTCGAGTCCAACATTAGCTTCATGGATATTCCGGAAAGTCAACAACTTTCAGACATGACGAAGAACGTCGTGAAAGAAGAGAAAGAAGAGGAGGAGGAACAAGTAGGTCCCACGCCTTCCACGGAGTGGAAGAGGTACAAAGGAGTGAGGAGACGGCCATGGGGAAAGTTTGCAGCTGAGATAAGGGACCCGGCCAAGAAAGGCGTGAGAACGTGGCTGGGGACGTATGAGACGCCTGAGGAGGCGGCGTTGGCTTATGACAATGCCGCTTTTAAACTCCGCGGTTCACGGGCTAAGGTTAATTTTCCGCACCTTGTTGGCTCTAATGACATGCCGGAGCCAACGAGAGTGACTAAGAAAAGACAAGTATCACCTGAAGTGTCATCATTATGTATTGAATCCAAGAAAAGGAAAGCTACATTGGCTTGATTTGATTTTTGCATTGATGGTTTTCTATTATTTAGTACGAAAATTACTAAATACCAACTCATGTCATGGGCGACTGCATAAAATTTACCAACGAAAATTACCAACAAATGTAAAAACAAAATACAATAAGACAAGAGTACGAGTACAAATTTATGACAACCATTTAATTTAAAACTCCAATTTTAAACTGAACTCCTTGGTCAATTAGTTATTCATATTCATATTTTACTGAGTAGCAGCTAGTCATATATATAATTGGATTATTATTGTGCCCTATGTGTTTACACTATCCCATTAATTAATTAAGGAATGTAATTGGATTTATTACTGAGGCTAAAGATATCATTGAACTTCCCTTGAAATAATACTCTGGCCCCAACTCAATCAATTTCCAACGCCTAGAATGCTTACAAAGAAGTTCTGAACTTAAACTTGGCTCTTGGCTCTTGGCTCTCTGCTAAGGTTATTAGAGTATGAAAGTGTTAAGATTTATCCAATCAACGAATCCTAAATATTATAATCGACAGACAAACTAACCACAAACACCTCAGATGAGTTTACAGCTCCAATTTGCAGATCAACAATGGTGAATAAGGCTCCGTTCAATTCGATTGAGAGTTTCTGAACTAAACTTAACTGAACTGAACTGAACTGAACTGAATGAACCTGAACTGAACTTAACTGAACTGAATGGACCTGAACTGAACTTAACTGAACTGAACTGAATTGATGTACAAATTTGAACTAAGCAAACCTGAACTGAACTGAATGGACCTGAACTGAACTGAACTGAAATGAAATGAACTGAACACAACTGAAATTAAGGTGAACTGAACAGAGCCTAACGAAAACTATCACTCTCAAAAGATGATGGAAATGATCAAAGGAATTAGTGTATCAGGATGTGGAGATAGACTTCAACTCTTGATTTATATACTTCAAGCTTCTGTAACTGATCGATTAACATCTTCTTGGAGTTGGTTGAGAAGTTTTAAGTCGTAACAACTTTTCCCGCCTCTTTGATGAGATCAAATCTTAGCCATTCATGCTTTCCAGATTTATATAATCTGAGCCGACTACTCTGAATTTAGCTTGAACCTCACAGAAATAATTCTATCTCATCATGATAAGTGCGTACTTATAATGAGGTGTGTAATAACTCCTTTAACACACCTAGAATGATCGAAATCTCCATGAGTGTGATGTAATGTGTACGTACATACGATTACATTGAATGGGTAGATTTCATTAGTACAAGTTCGAACTTTTTGGTATGATGGACTCCTCTCGAATTCCATTCATTTTAAAATGTTGATGGACAATTTTCAAATCATACATATGCATGCACAACGTCGACTGAAATCAACTTTGAGTAGAAAATTATCTTTTCTACAATAATCTTAACATGCGTGTCCCAACAATTTATATTCGAATTTGTATTATGACAATGTAAGTTTGTTTTCTAATTAATATAGTCCCACCCATTTATATTCGTATTTGTATTATGACAATGTAAGTTTGTTTTCTAATATACGTGTTGAACTATAAATTAATTAAAATACAAATATACACATGGTCGACTGCAACGAGACACTTAGAGAAAGATTACAATTAATAATATCCTACTCCAAAATTTTATCTTTTTCAAATACAAAATTAGAAACTCAATTAATTAATTATATCGATATTCCAACTTTTCGGTAATTGACAGTAAAATATTATTCGTCCATGTGGTAATCATAGTAAAAGACAACAAATGTGTCGTCATTAGATTATGGGATCCTACGATAATAATTTTCAATTACAATCTCCATTTTTTAATCCCACGCACAGCACAGTTGTCTGAATTTAATTAGAGAAATATTATAGATTATGATGACATTAACAAATAATTATGCTTTCCAGCCACTCACAAATTAATCTTGGTGTATGTATATTCTAGTTTAAGCACCACTACATGTGAAGCTGATGTGTACACCTGAGTCCTGACACCCAGTAATAATTTGTGGGGGTTTAGTGAGGAGAACGATGAGAGCCCATGAACTCTATGGGATGGTGTATTCCGGGTATATGGAGTAAAATTCTCGAGGTTAGGGTTGGTTCATGTAAAGTCGGGTGCAGTGTACATAGTGAACATGCAATTGTTAAAAATGTTGCACTTGCACTACCCTTTTTTTTTTGTTACTTATATATATATGTGCTTTTTTATAATTTCTTGCATTTTGTATTACTCATTTTGATAATTTTTGTTTTTATCTTTCTAATGATGCATATAAATTATGTATGATTAGCAAAATTATTACCTCTAGTGTTGCATATGTTTGATATTTTAAATATTTTTCATTTATCATATAAAAAAATTATCCTACCATATATAATAAAAATTATTTTCGTATATACGCACTACGCGATATCATTTTCTGGCTCC
>JAQRGC011862690.1:0-11749 GCA_028659135.1 Plantago lanceolata
TTTTTTTGAAAAAATATCTTTCGAAAAATGATAATCACTGCAAAAACTGCCATAAAATGCCAATAAAAATTCAGAGTGTTAAATCTCAGCCCTTCCTTCCTTATCACCCCCCACTCTTAATATATCTCTTCGTTCCTTTGCTTCTCCCACTGTCTCTCACTCCTTTTCATCTCTCTAAAACAAAGCACCAATCTTTATTTCTTTGTTTCTTCAGACACAAAAACTCTTTTTATTGGTTTCATTATCCATACATGTTACAGCACCAACAACAACTATACCTTACAAACCTCTCATAAACCTGCTCTGTTCTTAAAGTACACAACCTTTTACTCTTTCAGGTACAACTTCCAGCATCTCTGTTTTCTTCGATATTCTGTATTTCGAATGCCACATTTAACTCCACTTCGACTCATATATGTATTTGGTGAACTATATAACTCATACTTGTTCGTTCATTCGCTCGTTATCTGTTATCCGATATGTGCGGCCTAACCGGGATAACTCTCGCAACTGTATTTTTTACATTTACCGCCCTCGAACACAAGACCTTTGTTACTATCTGTTTCGTAATTAATACGGGATAAATAATCGATTGTGTGTCATCTCAAATGCATAATTTATCATGAGTTCATTGAGTAAATGTAAATCCCATAACATGAATTTCATTGGTTTGTTCAGAGATTGTTTCAATAGTTTATAAGCAGAAAGCTCCAGTTTGAAAAATGGCACCAAAGTACGGTCGTGGCAAGACTAAGGGTGGTGACAAGAAGAAGAAAGAAGAGAAGGGTATGCTTGCATTTTTTTCATTTCGTTTTTTCATCGTTATAATTCGATGGTATACCTCGTCTACCTGTGAATTTTCCGATAAATACACCTTCATTTCATTATCAATTTGTTGTGTATTCTTTTTGTTGCATTATTAACCGGTTCAAATTTGTTGAATTTTGCAGTTCTCCCTGTTGTGATAGATATACAAGTGGACCTTCCGGACGACACTCATGTTATTTTGAAGGTCTGCACACTACTTCCTTAAATACAATATGTTTTTTTTTCTTTCAAAAAATAGAAAAATAAAAATTGCAAACAAAACTTAAACACAATTTTAGTGTGTACATACAACACAGTTGTTTTCTTTTTCGTATAGTTAATATTACGTATGAGTTTGAACAGTCGTAGTTGCGTAGGTAACCTAAATTTGACTCAGACACTGACACGTTAGACATTGATGTATTATCGAAGGTAAGTTAGAATTATAGAGATGTATTCACGATAATTCAACAAAATACGAAACTTACACACAGCTATAATGTTCTTCATTTAGATTTTTTTTTTCCATTTTAAGTTATTGAGTGCCACACATATTGTTAACAAGTTTCTTAATTATATGTTTCTTACAGGGAATTTCAACTGATCGAATAATAGATGTTCGGCGATTATTGTTAGTCAATACCACGACGTGTAATATTACCAACTTCTCGTTATCTCATGAGGTAAATGCAAATTCAAGCCCAAACACACGAAAAAGTTAAAGATAATGTTATATAGTCTCTTTTTGCTTGGGCGAAAATCAAAATTATTGCGAAAATGTTTTAGAATAAATGAATCTCTTTTCTATTGAGTGTTGTATTACTAATCATCTTCGATATTGAGAGATGCAACGAGGATAAGTTTTTGGTTTTTCATTTTCTTCCCATAAATTTTTAAATATTCTCAAGTTGCACGAAATGTATAAAAAATTGAAAATAAATTTATCTTTTTCTTCCCCATATTTTTTTTCTCAAACTAAAATGAGTCTTAATCAATTTTTTAAATTATTTTATACTCCTAAATAAGGCCAAAATATTATCCCCTTGTGAAATGAAAATTTTGGAGCTTCTCTTGATTACCGTTTGGACAGGTAAGGGGCCCACGGTTAAAAGATACGGTGGACGTGTCCGCATTGAAGCCCTGCATTCTCACCCTAGTGGAAGGTACAGTGGAGTATAATTTTTCAACTTTTTAAATTGCAGAAATTACCCCTTAAAATGTTATAATTACAATTAGGGCTCACATGTTTTAAGTACATTATTACATATGGGTCCACAGAAGGATCCTTTTGAGTTGTGAATTTGTGGAACTTTCGAGCAATTTCTACTTCACCTTAGTTAGGGGTGTTTTTGGTAATTTCTCTTTATATAAGAAAGTATAAGGACCGTTTTATAAATAGATCTAAGTTTAGGGGTGTCTTTTGTAATTTATCTTTATATAATTTAATCATTTCCCTCCTTAACTACGATCTACTATTTGAAATTGCAGAGGACTACGACGATGACAGCGCGACGGCGCACGTACGACGACTGCTTGACATCGTCGCCTGTACGACGGCGTTTGGACCGGCGGCGACTAAGGATTCGAATTCCATCTCCGCCGCTGCCGGAGACACCGGAAAGGATGCGAAGAAGTCAGCCAAGTCCAATACTAAAAAGGATAAACCCTCGCCGCCGCCATCTCCGGCGGCGGATGGCGGAGCATCGGAGGCGGCTGACAGAGAAGGCGAGATGAATAATACCTCCCCAAAGCTCGGGAGCTTCTATGAGTTTTTCTCTCTCTCGCATCTCACTCCTCCGATCCAATGTGATTCTCTCTCACTCTCTAGTCTCTATACTGTTTGATGATTAATTACTTCAGTATATATGTAGTTGGATTGGAAATTAGGAACTATATACAGATATATACTGTTTGATTATTGATTGCTTTAGTATACGTATAAACTGGTTGATTATTGATTGCTTGAGTATATATGGTTGGATTGGAAATGTAGACTTATTTACCTTTTGATGGCTGATTGATACAGTTATAAGGAGAGCGGCGAAGAAATCGGATGCGAAAATTTTGGCAGCTGAGCATATTTTCACCCTTGAGGTAAGAGTTTTGTGCTGAAATCCATTTATGACCTAAATGAAGTGTATTACTGTTAGTATTGAAATTATTTGGATTGATTATGTGGTAGGTGAAAGCGTGCAACGGGAAATTGGTTAATATAGAGGCTTGCAGGAAAGGATTTTATAGCAACGGAAAACATCAGATTCTTTGTCACAATTTGGTTGATCTTTTGAGGCAACTCAGTAGAGCGTTCGATAATGTTCGTTTTCCTAACTTGATTGAGTTTTTCCTGTTTGTGAATGTGGTTTTTGATTCTGAGATCTGATAAACATTGATGGTTTCCATTTATAGGCTTATGATGAGCTCATGAAAGCATTCTCGGAGAGGAATAAGGTATACTTGGCTACTGTTAATTTAATTTTCGATGTTGTGTCGTACATTCTTTCATATTTGGAGTTTTGGACAGATAATTTTGTACAACATAGATCGGGTGATTATGTTGTAGCTTCTTGGTGTGTTTGCCTTCCCTAGATAAATGAATAAATGAATATAGTGTGTTACAAGATTAATGTTGATACAAGGTTGATTGCTTCCCTTTGTTTGTGCAGTTTGGAAATCTTCCATTTGGCTTCAGAGCCAACACATGGCTTATACCGCCTGTAGCTGCACAGTCACCTTCTGCATTTCCTCCTCTGCCAACAGAAGATGATAAATGGGGAGGAAATGGAGGTGGTCTGGGGAGAGACGGAAAAAGTGATCTGTTACCTTATGCAAATGAACTTCTGTTTCTCGCATCTATGCCATGCAAAACACCTGAGGAGAGGCAAACTAGAGATAGAAGAGCTTTTCTTCTTCATAGTTTATTTGTCGATGTTGCGATTTTTAGAGCCGTTGCTGCTGTGAAACATGTAATGGGAACCCCAGAAATGGCTCATTCTGCTTCAAACGGTGAAATTGTGTATAAAGAGAAAGTTGGTGATTTCAGCATAGCTGTCATGAAAGATGCTTCTAATGCCAGTTGCAAAGTTGATACTAAGATTGACGGGCAACTAGCTATTGGATTGGAGTCCACAAAGTTGGGTGAGAGAAACCTGCTTAAGGGAATCACTGCTGATGAAAATACTGCTGCTCATGTAAGTGATTCTTAGACCAGCACACACCCACACTTCTCCTTTTTTTCCCTTTCATGTATCTATATATTTCTTTGAAAGCATTTAAAGTTTATTCCTTTACAACTATGGTTTAAAATCTCAGCAAGACTGACTGAAAGGTTCCAAAACTTTTGTGCTTTTCAGCACATCAAGATAAAATTAACATGAATGTCAAGATGTTTTATAATACCTGAGTATCTTTCTTCTTTACAATATTTTGATTTTTATCCTAAATATCATGTGACGTCCCAATAATTCGTGAAACGTCTCATTTGTTCTGAAAGTAAGATTTTAATCCATGTTTCCAAGATAATGGTCCGGGAAACAGAAGATGGTATCAATAGTGCCATATTCTAACATACCTCTTTCCTGTGTCATTTGTTGTTGTCTTTCTTTCAGAAAGTTTACTTATATTTGCAAACATAGGATATAATAGAAACTTCACCTTGAACATGTTTTGTGATCAATTACCATTTAATTTTTTTATTTTAATTTATTGTTATCTTTTTGAAATTTATGTTTTTTGACCTTTTCTTTTGCTCAGGATATCATCACACTAGGTGTTGTGAATATAAGGTACTGTGGGTTTGTTGCGATTGTGAAAGTTGATGGAATTGACATGAAGAATGTGGATCCTCCGTTGCAAAGCCAAGAGCTTTTTGATCAGCCATATGGAGGTGCTAACGCTCTTAATATCAACAGGTTTATATGCCAAACACTCTCATGCAGTTATCTATAATCACCAAAGTGTGAAACTATGAAATCCAGTACCCTTTTTTCTCTTCCTACAACTAGTCCATGCCGCCTAGTTACATGAAAGTACTTTTTTGGTTTACACTGGTCGATACTAAGTACTAACTTACTGAACATTCTGTCTTTTTTTATCAATTTAGATATACTAAGTGCACAATCGCAACTAAATCTTACTTTGATCATAATATTTGGCAGTTTGAGGCTAATTCTTCATGAAAATGTGAATCTGGAACAAAACAAGCTAGCACCTTCTTCTAGAGCATTAGAGAGTGAAGAACTGGTCAGTTCAAAAGCTTTTGTGGAGAGATTGCTCGAAGACAGTCTTACACAGCTTCAGGAAGAAGAAGTCATTAAGGATGCTTTTGCAAGATGGGAATTAGGAGCCTGCTGGATACAACATCTGCAAGATCAGAAAAAAGCAGAAAAAGAGAAGAAACAGCCCAATGAGAAGGCCAAAAATGACATGAAGGTTGAGGGGCTTGGAACACCTCTTAAATCGCTCAAAAGTAAAAGGAAGAATCTTGATGGAAGTACCGCAGAACAAAAGTCAGAAATCATCAAGTCTGCTACTGAGGAGGTGAAAGATGAGGCTGGAAAAGCCTCAGTAAATGTTACAGAATCTCAGAGTGCTAGTAGTCCAGCTGAGAGTGAGCTTTCACTAAAGACATTGTTGCCTGAAGATGCATTTACTCGGTTGAAAGAGTCGGAGACTGGACTTCATTCAAAGGTAGCATAATTTACTTTTGGTGCCTAGTGTTTGTCTCACTCGTCCTTCTGTTAGATTACTAAGTTTCTTTCTTATCACTGACAGTCGCTGCCGGAACTGGTTGAGTTATCCCAAAAGTATTATGACGAAGTTGCTCTGCCAAAACTGGTAATGTAGCCCCCCTTTTTTACTTTTTATATGAACAAAATTAAAAGGAAAAATGATTTATAGCCTGGGATGATCAGCAAAAGTCAACTTAAAATGTATATGCACAGGTAGCAGATTTTGGTTCTTTGGAACTCTCACCAGTTGATGGCCGGACATTAACTGATTTCATGCATACTAGAGGTCTTCGGATGCGTTCTCTTGGACAAGTTGTATGTTCCTTCTCCCGATACAGAAATTTTATTTTTAGGGGACATTTATATTTTAATGCTGATTCTTAAAATATATATCAGAACATGTCCCACTTCAGATGCATTCTTGCATTTAATTATCTGAGAACAAAACTACATTTTGTTTTATCAGGTTAAGCTTTCGGAAAAGTTATCGCATGTTCAATCCCTTTGCATTCATGAGATGATTGCACGAGCTTTTAAGCATATTATGCAGGCTGTGATTTCTGCTAATGAGAAGCCTGAAAAATTAGCAGCATCAATTGCTGCAGCGTTGAACTTGATGCTTGGAGTTCCTGAGAATGGAGAATCCGATCAGTCTCATGGTGTCCATTCCCTTGTATGGAGATGGCTTGAAGTTTTTCTTAAGAAGCGTTATGACTGGGATCTGACCAAGTCAAATTATGAAGATGTCAGAAAATTTGCAATTCTTCGTGGTTTATGTAATAAGGTATGTCAATATCGGCATTAGAACATGGATCCGTGAATTATGGTTATTTTGCTGACATTGGAACTTGTCAGCTTCTCTTACTTTCACAAGTGAGGGATATAAATATCATAGATATATGTTAAATATTCTCTAAGATAATTGAAGCGCATTATATGATTTTTAAAATTCTATAATCTATATACTGTAACTAAGATGAACAAAATATTATACTCCCTCTGTTATTTTTTTTTAAAGATTCTTTACGTATTCCTTTTTTGCCCATTCCAATATACTCCATATTCTTTAAGTTTCCTTCATTTGGCAAATATTATCTCACACCTGCAATGGTGGGCACTACTACTAAACCAAACCACGCACACATTCAATAAACCTCCTAAAAACTGTTCCAAAAGATTATGTCAGGTAAAGAATTAGAAAAGGAAAATGAAAAAAAAAAAAATGATGTCAATTTATACATTTGAAAGTAACCTCTGACCTCTGTTATGTATTTAGTACAGCATTGAGTGTAAATTTAACACCCATTCATGTGGTAGTATACTAGTAGTATGTAGCTGTTTATAGAGTATTATTCTCTTAACATGATGTCAAGTCATACGAATGATGCAAAGTATTTATTTTGATCTGTTCTTAGGTGGGGCTTGAGTTGGTACCTAGAGATTTTGATATGAAATCTCTGCACCCATTCCGGAAAGATGACATAGTCAGTCTCGTCCCAGTACATAAGGTATCTTTAAGTGCAATATCGAGGTGCATGTATGCTTTAGCCTTTCTGTTCGGTCTCATAACTTGAAAATTGGTGTTCACAGCAAGCAGCATGCTCTTCTGCTGATGGGCGACAACTCTTGGAATCTTCCAAAACAGCACTTGATAAGGGAAAACTTGAAGAAGCTGTCAGCTATGGAACAAAGGTGGGTCATACTAATGCGATTCAAACTTAATGCTATTGTCCAAATTTAAATATGACTTGAAATAATTATTAATACTCAACATGTTCACAGGCCCTTGCAAAGTTGGTAGCAGTATGTGGTCCTTATCATCGAATGACAGCTGGTGCTTACAGCCTTCTTGCAGTTGTTTTATATCATACCGGAGATTTCAATCAGGTGATTGCTCGATCTTTTTCATTCTAAAACACTTAGACTCTCAAAAAAAAAGATCACTTTTTATTGAAAGCCCTTCATGTATGTATGTATATCATTTGTACTAGACTTCGGTTATATTCTAAAATCACTTGCTGATGCTATCAGTATCAATTGCAATCTTCATGCTGTTCCTTTTGCATACAGGCCACCATTTATCAGCAAAAAGCATTGGACATCAATGAACGTGAGCTGGGGCTTGACCATCCAGACACCATGAAAAGCTATGGAGACCTTGCTGTTTTCTATTACAGACTCCAACACACAGAACTAGCTCTAAAGTATGTATTCTAAGTTACTGGAGGGCAATACCTATACATTCTTTCAAGAGTTAATTGGTTTTTCCATTTCCCAGATATGTAAAACGAGCACTTTACTTGCTACATCTTACCTGTGGCCCATCACACCCAAACACTGCTGCAACATACATAAATGTGGCTATGATGGAGGAAGGCCTCGGCAACGTCCATGTTGCTCTAAGATATCTTCATAAAGCTCTCAAGTGCAACCAGAGGCTTCTTGGCCCAGATCATATTCAGGTTCCATACTAAATTAGATGCCAACTTCTTGTTTTATTATTTCGCATAACTGCATTACGTACCTACATTATGGAGACTTGGGCTTGTTTACTTTTCTCTAATACGTTAAATGTAAAGTCGCAATATGGTATGCGTTATAACTATTTTCTTTGTGTTTGAACTTCTCCCCTTAATCCCTTCTTGCTGTATGAAGTTGTGACATGTTCTAATCCTTCTCCGCCTCTCAAGTTGAGAATTTCTACCTATCACATTTATAACCTATCAGAAAAGAAGTAACACATTCTAAGTTTGTTGATGCATATTTACAATAAAGCATTCAAAGTAATGGAGTCTTTACCCTGATTGAAAATCCCTGCAAAAAATTTCAGACCTGTGGATCGTAGCAATTTTTAGTTCATAAAACAATAATCAATCTGTCAAACTTTATATATTCTCCACGATAGATTCTTTTATTTTCAATTGTGGGGCAAAAGGAGTACAAAAATATCAATGTTCTTTCAATTGTCTCTGTGTAGCTGTTGTACTTATAAAAAATGATACTTTTCAGACTGCTGCCAGTTATCATGCCATAGCAATTGCCCTCTCATTGATGGAAGCATATCCTTTAAGTGTTCAACATGAACAAACAACATTGCAGATACTTCGAGCAAAGCTGGGACCAGACGACCTCCGGACACAGGTATTTCCTGAGGGCTTAACATATAATGCAGATATATTGGCTTTGTGTTACTTCATAAACCTCAACACTCTTGAATGCAAGAGTAAAAAGTACATTTGGAATTCCATGGGTATTGCAAATAAGGAATTTGTTGAATGAACTTGTTGCAAGGTCACATGTCATTCCAGCTTAAAGTATGCTAACATCTCAACAAAACAACATTCATCTTGTGGCTGTGGATGAAAGTATTTCAAGTTTAAAAGACTCAACATATTGTTGTCTCATTTGTTGTTCTGACATATTCTGGGCCTTGACCACAGGATGCAGCGGCATGGCTTGAATATTTTGAATCGAAGGCGTTTGAGCAACAGGAAGCTGCTCGAAATGGGACTCGCAAGCCAGATGCGTCTATAGCCAGCAAGGGTCATCTAAGGTAAATCAACGTTTTCCTGTGAAATAAATTTTGATGCATATCGTTTTATTGCTATTTCAACTTTCTTTTTGCTCAGGCCACTTTGGAGCAACTTTCTTTTTTGCTCAGGCCACTATTAAATTATTTAGGCATTTCATACTTGCTGATTATGGCTATTCACAGTGTATCAGATTTGCTCGACTACATTAATCCAAATGAGGTTGCTAAAGGGAGAGATGCCATTGGAGCAAAGAGAAGAAATTACATTGCAAAGGTATCAAAAGTGCTGCTCTCTAATTCTATCCTCAGTAATAAACTCAAAATTTTCCATGTTGAAGTTCAGATTTTGCATGCTTGATAAGAATTATGTTAAAATTAGAATAAATCATAACCTCAATATCCAGCGGTTGTGGTTTGATGACCAAATCTTTGATGATTTTCTCAGATTAAGATCCAAATAGTTACGGCTTCTCTAAAAAACTGGTGTTAATTTTGACTTCTTTTTGTGCTCATTGTAAATGTTGTGTATCAAAGTATAACATGCTCTCTTTTGCAGGCTAAAGGAAAGCCCCTTCAAAATAGTATTGCCACTTTGGATACTGAAGTGCTCGTGAAAGATACTGTGAAGCAGGATTCTGATGAGGACCGACAAGCTCCTGATTCGTATGTTGAGTCCAACATGAACTCTGCATTGTCTTCTCCGCCAGTTCCATTAGTAGAAAATGAAGAATTATCTACCGATGTTAAAGCAGTTCAACCGGAACTAACTTTACACGAGGAAAGTGCTGTTAAAATGGCTAATGCATCCAATGAGGTCTCACCTGAAAAACAAGCTGAAGGAGAAGAAGGATGGCAGCCAGTTCAAAAACCACGATCTGCTGTGTTTGGGAGACGATTGAGGCAGAAGCGTCAGCATGCGAATAAGATGTTTATTCATCAGAAAAAAGATTTAGTTGCTGATGTTGATCATGCTAGACAAAAGAATAACCACCAAAGTGGTAAATATTATGTGTTGAAGAAAAAGACAATTTCTCCAGGAAATTTAGCAGAGTATTATGTTGCAAAGGGTCCGTCTCCAGGATCCAAATTTGGGCGTAAAGTAGTCAAAACTGTGGCATACAGAGTAAAGTCCGTCCCTTCATCCACTGTGGATAGTGCAGTTGAGACCCTTAAAAGTGAAGGTGAAAAGCAATCTGAACAAGGGTCTGTTTCGGTAACAAAGGAGGTTGGACCCGTTGCTAAGAGAAGTTCAATAGTAAGTCTTGGCAAGTCCCCTTCCTATAAGGAAGTGGCACTTGCACCACCTGGTACCTTACCTATGTTGCAGGAGCAGATTCCTGAGGATGATCTACATTACAAAAAGGAACTTGTAGAATGTGATGATCTAGACAATGAAGCTGATGGGAAGTCTAAGCACACAGTGTCAACTACAGAAAATAATCAAGAACTAGTGATGGAGAATTCACTTTTGAGGTCAGCATCCCAGCTAAAAGAAACAGATGCATCTGACATGAAGTTGGAAATTCTCGTAGATGTTGCGAAGGTTGAGAAAAACACAGTGATTGTGTCTGAGAGTGAGCATGTTAATCAGATAGATTATTTGCCAAATTCAGTAGATTCTCCCAAGATGGGCATTAACACTGATGATCCAGTGGACCCTACTGGAGCCAATTTGGTGTCTACTTTGCAAGGTATAGAGGAACTGAACTCTTCAGTGTCGGGGCCAAATGAACTGAAAGAAGTTTCTAAGTTGTCTGCATCGGCAGCTCCATTCAGTCCATCACTAGCTGTTCCACGTTCAGCACCAGTGCCCTTGAATCTCTCTCTCCCATCTGGTCCAGGAGCCGTTCCGCCTATCGGCCCTTGGCCAATAAATATGACACTTCATCCAGGTCCTGCTACTATGTTACCTAATATGCGCTCTCCTCACCACCCATATCCTTCACCACCAACAACACCAAATATGATTCACCCAATGCCATTTATGTACCCTCCATACACTCAGGCTCAGTCGATGCCACCTACTAGTTTTCCAGTACATACTACCCCCTTCCATCCTGGTCAATTTGCGTGGCAATGCAATTTGCGCACTAGCCCGCCAGAGTATATTCCTGTTACACTTTGGCCTGCCTGTCACCCTATAGAATTCACCCCGTCCTCACCGACGGTGGTTGGATCGATTGCTGAACCCGCTTTGGAGACAAAGGAAGAATCTAACAACTCGGAGAATGTAATTTTGGCACCTTTACCGGTGGATCTTGAGCCTGGCAGCGAATCTAAGAAAGACATACAACTCCCAGCTTCGGAGGCAGTGGAGAACCTAAGTGATATACATGTGGTTCAATCAGAAAATAGGAAAGAATTTAATGGTTCTGATTCAAATGTTTTACCCCTTGCAAATAACCTGTCAAACAGCAGTAATGGTGCAAATGGACATCACCATGATGTCCATCAACAGCAAAGGAATGCTGACAAAGAAAGGACGTTTAATATTTTAGTCAGAGGGAGAAGAAACCGGAAGCAGATGTTGAGAATGCCTTACAGTTTGTTGAAGAGACCGTATAGTTCACAGCCATTCAAAGTTGTATATACAAGAGTTGTCCGGGAAACGGAAGTACTCAGAACTTCCAATTTTGATTCCAGGGAAACAAATACAGTTAATGCTACATAAGGAGATTTATAG
>JAQRGC011862733.1:0-23882 GCA_028659135.1 Plantago lanceolata
CAAATCATGAAACTTTGCCAAGTTAACACTCTCATGAGTCATGACTCATGATCACAACACAATTAGATATGGAATATTGCTCATATTCAATACAGGAGATAACATTCTACGACTTTAATTCATAGCAATTCTTAATGATTATCATTCATGTTATTTTTAATTGAAAACGTTATTTTTAATCCAAAAGAAAATCATATAATCAACTTATATATTATGGAGATTTTTATTAAAAATAAATAATTTTTTTATGCATCGTAACCAGAATTAAATATTATGTGGCTTTGAACCGAATGGAATGGGCCAGATTAAATTAAGGGGTTAGTCTGTAAGAAAAATAAATTTAATGGACTAAATGAAAAAAGTATTAGTGGTTGTGTGTGCATTTAATAGGGTTGACTATACTAGTGTTAACACTAGCCCCTCCAAAACCGTGACCCGTGAACTAATTTTGGTGCCTAGGCCTCGTTCCAAGAGGGCCTAACGAAACATCACCTTTTATATTTCTTGTCCCGCGCAAACAAATTTACCTTCAACTTGGACAAAATGCCAAACACTACACAATGTTTATACTACTTGATCTACTCTCACAAGTCAAAAAGGCTACTCTATCTCGATTCCGTTTATATCTTCTGCCTTTACTAACGACTAATGACCATGGTTGTTTCTATTTCGTGTTCGGAATTGTGATCCACCATACATATTTGCGACTTTATATTGTACCCTCACAAGTGGTGCGTAGAATATCAAATGCCTCCATCGAATCACACAGGGAGTCATAATGTGAGGGAAGTGGCAACTAGCAAAGAATCTAGATTTACAAGAATGAGGTTTTGCAGCCTCGCAAGGTGGGTTCGATTCCTAATGACGTCATTTTCTCCAATGTTCTTCGGCTCATTTTCAATGTAATCTTGATCATTATCATTATCAGAAGAATAAGTCGTTGTCCTATGAAACACCTCGAGTGAGAAGGAATCTTGATTTACAAGCAGAAGTTGTGAGGTTCGAGTCTCAATGACATCATTTCTACGAAAAGAGTATCTAAATTTTCAAATATAGACTATTCTATCCGTCCGATTACTACAGATTTACAGTAAGTCAACATCTTATCACCTTGTTAAAAATCTATTTTGACTGGGATTTCTTCACTAATAATGTTATGAAAAAGAACCATGATATTGTGATACTTAGTCAATATATAGTGATTAGTGGAGACTCACTTGACTATATAAACCAAAGTACTGTTCCAAATTTCATATCTCCAGACTCCAGCTTTCTTTCACATTCACTCACTCATTCACACAAGCTTCAACACAAAAGTACTCAAACTCAAAAATGGGATTCTCATGGTTCATCATACTCTCCATTCTTTTCATATCAATCAACCCAACTTTTGCAGCTCGAAAGAGCCCAGATTTAATCCAAAAAACTTGCAAGAACACCAAATACTACGACCTTTGTGTCTCCTCCTTGAAATCCGACTCTTCCAGTCCAAAAGCAGACACCAAAGGCCTAGCCCTGATCATGGTCAAGGTCGGAATGGCTAATGCCACCGCAACGAACGCATACCTTTCGTCGCAGATGATAAGCGTCACAAACGACACACTGATGAAAAAAGTGATGAAAGAATGCTCAGACAAGTATGCTTCTGCGAACAGCTCGTTCCAAAACTCGGTCCAGGATTTGAGCTCGGAGATGTACGATTACGCTTACGTGGATGTAATGGGTGCTGCTGATTACCCGAACGCCTGCCATAATGCGTTCAAGAGGTATCCTGGCCTGGTTTATCCAGCTGAACTTGCAGTTAGAGAAGATGGACTGAAGCATATTTGTGATGTGCTTTTAGGGATTATTGATACTCTTGCTTCTTGAACTTTGTGGTTATGTTGTTGTTTATTAAGTGTATGTGCTTCTTTTAATGATGTTTTTGCTTTTTTTTGTAATGAAGAGCAGCTTTGTAATATCGGATATAATAAAGTGGTTGATGCTTAAAGTTTTTCATGTTAGCGTTTTGATGAATAAAGTATAGGTTGCGTCCATATTTTGTCAGATACAGATATTTAGAAAAAGCTTATACTTTGGTCCATCTTGAATGGAACTGATATTAATTAGAATGCATATGCCATAATGCCATTAAACTTTTAAATGTAGAAACAAGCAAAACCAGCTTAAACTATTTACTTAAACCTTCACTTTCCGTGCCATAGTGTGACAGCAAACGATTTCGATTTCACATATAAATGTATACAAAATTATACAGACTAGAGATATAAGTTCAGTCGATGACCATTGGCGTAATGCGCCTCTTTGCAGGCTTACTTGGATTTGAATTGGATGCATTTGTAGCCTGTGCAGCTGGTTTTCGGTCTTCATTCACATCCTTCACCTTTTGTGAAACCTCAACCTTTTCCTTCCCGACATCTACAGCAGCGCCATTAGCTTCCTCAACAGGAGTCATATTTGTATCACCAATTACATGCTTTTCCTCTACCAGATAGAAATAGAAGTTTCATTATGAGAAACATTTGTATCATGTTTTAATGTAGAAGCTACGGGAAACTTGTACAAACCTGATGATGGCATTGGTGATCCAAGCTCCTCACTGTTAAGCTCAAAGAGTGAACAGAAACCATCTTGCGAGGATATGGCCAGTAAGTTACCAGTTGGTGACCTGCATTCAAAGTATTTAAATTGGCAATATGTACTTGAAGGTAGTAGTATTGGTGCAGAAAAGAAATTTGCTTAAATCAGAGATAACCAATACCATGCAATGTCTGTTATAGCCGCGTAGTGAATTCCAGCAACTATTAGTATAGGTTGAATGCTTTCAGTGTCGTAGATGTACAGGGAATTCAACGTGACTACTGCAAAGATAAGGCGATAAGGGAGCTTGAAGAATGGGGCTGCACAACAAAATAAGAGGTTTGATCAGTAAGATGTAGCAGGTAGTTAGCTAATTATAGGCACCTAAGAAAGTGAAACTGAAAAGTACATGTATTTGATCCCCGAAGTTTAAATTTCATGGAGCAGAACCGAACCGCCACAACAGGTTTGCTGGCACCAGGGAGCATAAGCGCGGGCCTGATTCAAAACACAAGCAGTAATCAGAAATGAGAAAAAATAGAACTCCCAACTTTGAGCATAATCACAATGTGTAGTAGTACAAGACTGCACTAATGTTATGGAGTAAAGACCTGGGTAGTAATAAAAAAGAAACCTGATATATCAGGCCTGTGACTGTGATGGTCAAAACTTACTTGGAAAGATCTTTCCTGGCGAAGACATATGCAGTATTGACAGTATCAGAATTAGATGCACTTTTATGAGAACCTGAAAAAACACCTAAATGATTTAGTCACAAAACTATGATAAAATTGCGAGATACATCCATTTGTAAGATTGTTACTCTTTTCAACAACATTAACGGGGTAGTATTCCTTAAACCAAATCATATTTAAAATTACCAAACACAAACCTTCCACACATTCATAGCTGGATATAGGATCTATCATCTATTTATATGGTCAAACAAGTACTTTACCAATTAAATTACACATTCTTAAAAGAGTTTAAAAAACAGAAAACAGCTCATAGCACCAATATTTTTCATCCTGAGCTCCTGGTCATAGACATATGATGACATCTACTGCACATAAATGACATTCTAGGGCTAAGAAATCAAAATGGCATTAGGCATTTTCACAAAGAACATATTATCAAAAGTCTAAACCACAAAAGGTTCTGACTATTGCTCCAGTCATGGCATACCAAATTGAACATATTAGGTATCAACTTCACATAACTAGAGACTAGAGTGGACAGGTAGATTGGTTTACCTGCAGGTACAACTAAAAATGACCCATCCGTTGACCAGGCTAATCTTCGAAAGAAAGAAGGAAGCGTCTCATCATGGAAAAGATGGCTTTTGGAAGACTGAATCAAAAAAAGAAAAAAAAGAGAGAAGGTTATGAGTCTGTCCCACCCAAGCCGGCATACAGAATCCAAAGCATACATGTAACTCAATAAAACCTTGGAGTCATTTGAGATCTGCTGTTCTGTTTTAGAAATAATATGCTGACAAACATAGTTTGCCTTCTCAACTCCTTTGGATTTTGATGGCTTATTTATGTAAATGCGACATGTTCTATCAGAACTGATTGATGCTGCATATTTTGCCAATGGATCCCATGCTACACCTTGCACATAATGGGCATGTGCATCCAGAATTTGGTGTACGGAACCTAAATGTTTAAAAAAGATCTGTCAGTGAAATAACACCATACTTTTGTACATAAGCATTAGCACTATGCTTGAGTGAGTACCTTTGCTAGTATCCCATATGATGCATGAATTATCAACTGAACCAGAAATAAGATATGCACCATTAGCAGACCACTGCAGGTCCAATACATCTTTACGATGAAATCTGAGAGAAAGTTGCTTATAAGTATACAGTACAAAAACTGATATTCAATAATTATAGTATTATTGTTCCCTAAAAAGATTTTCTAGAACATTCTGCAAATCACATTTTGTTACAAGCAACAATCAAGCTGACAGGCACAGGATACCTTAAACACACAATAAATCTTACCCTAATGATTTGAGGACTTTCCAGACTTCACCATCCTCAGTGGAATGTGATTTCCATATAATTAGCTCGCCACCTGCAAAAACCATGAATCAGTTAAGATCATCCAGAACTTAGTACATAGAATAATAAGCAACTTGGTCGCCGGCAGAGCTTGGAAAATGATGCTTACCATCACCACCAGATGCAAGCTGCTCTCCTGTAATAGCAAGGAGATAGTTAAACTTCTATACAAAATTGTAGGTACATAATTAATAAGCAAACTTTGCTAGTAACAACTACAGCCACATAATCAAACATTACATTAATGAGCACTTAAGAAGAGTTCAATTCTCTGTTACTTCCATTCAGGTAACAAAAGCCGTGGTGCATGCTTGCCAGATTTGGTCACACAAGAACTCAACCATCTCCTTTAGACTAAGTAACATTTCTTAATCACATAAAAAAAGATCTAAAAAAGAAACAGAAATCCTTGTTAACCCCTCCATTTAGCAAGAAATTAGCTTTCTTTTCCTCCAAGTTAAGCCCTGATTCTATTTATGTTATTATTCCTAGCCAGAATGGCAAATGTCCTTGGCTGAAATGGCCTAAACTTCTCAAATAACTCTCAATCAATTTATATTTTAATGAGCTGATTAAGTCGGTGTCATACATCTTCCATGGTTCTTGTTTTCTTGTTTTGGGGCATTACAAAGGCAATACCTATCTTCTTAGCGCTTCAAAGTTCAAACAGCAAAACAAATTAAGTATATCCAGATCATCAGCTAGAGAGATGCCTCAGAAAAGAAGCTCGGCAGAACATCAACCAGAAAGCATCTTCAAGTGCCGGAATTAAACCGTGCTAATTAAATTAACTTTAGGACGCCTAAATATGCTTAGTCCTAAAGAATGCTTTAGGCATAAATAGCATAACTTACTGTATACATGGAACCCACTTATCTCCATAGCATTGTTAACACAATGCCAAAGACATGATTATCACAGATAAGAAAAAGCAAGTAGCTTCGAAAAGCTTACGCACAGATAAACCATGCTTATGAACTCAGCATATAAAGAATGCATCAAGTACCACGAGTTCCAGGACATGCATACAAATTATGCTATATAGATAGAAGTATAAATATGGTGTGGGTTTCAAACGACTATAAGATACCACCTCGCCAGATCAGATACTAGATCAGGAAAACTTAACAAACACCTCAATCAGAATAAATTTCAAGGGCGCATGATAATCTCTCAACAAACTGAGCAAATAATGTCTTTTTACCAAATATGAAAGGAAAGCTTGCCTGAAGGGGAGAAACGAAGAACATTCACAGCAGAACTATGGTAAGAAAGATTGTTCTGATAAGTAACTCCAGGATCCTTTTTCTGATCTTTGCAGGAAGTGATTGCCCATATCTGCAACATATAATATCCACTCTTTTCAGACATGAATCTTGCACACAAGAGTACGGATTTGTCAAATTTCACATAGAAGCTAGAAAAGTAAAACATAAGACCGAAATTTTTTCATCAGTAACAAAAACAAAACAGCTAACGTAATCATATAGTGAAAACAATTGGTGTTGACTGAACTATGTTGCGTACTTCTGTAGTTTATTTCTAGTAAATTAGCTCATGAAGATATTATTCGTATGCATATGCAATATCTTTTCGTACTCACTAGTCTTTGTTAGTTAGCCTGCGGATTGGATATGATAATTTAGTTTTAAGTTTCCCTGAACTATGTAGATCGTCAAACTAAACCAAACATGAATGAAATTTGGTCTCTAACTACAATAATTGTTCATTATAAATCATCAAAATCCGCATCTGGACCCTTGTCAATGGCAATACTAGAAATAAAGGGAATCAAACTGTCCAAAAACCAGCTCTCTGGAGATAAAATGGAGTAGATTAAGATTCATATGTTACGATCTCTGAATTCCAACTTCTATCCCAGATTATGCCCATTTGGGGCCGGGCAATCGAATCATTCCGATGTGAAAACTAGCTACATTACAAGTAAATTAGCAGCTACAAAAACTGAATCTAGCTCCATTACGGCAAGTAGAATCGAAATGGGGATAATGTAATGGAGAGTGAAAGCGATGAGGAAAAGTGTTCAGGTACCTTGATGTCATAGTCGGCGCCGGCGGTGGCGAGGAGGCCGGAGAGAGGATGGAAATCGCAGGAGAGTACTGGTTTCGATTCGTGCCAATTGATCTGTACCGTTCCACCTCTCATCTTCTTCGTGTTCTTTTTTCGGAGAAGTTTTACAGATGAGCTTTTCTCCAAGGAAGAAGATGAAGTGTTAGGGTTTCAGGAAGCGGTGGAGGGAAATGAGAGTCGTTTTGGCGGGAAAAATTAATGGCTCGCTATATTGGCTGGAAAGGAAAGCATTATTGGGTTTATTGCACGATATCACCCTAGCTGCCTAGCAGTGGACCCCTAATGCCTTCGGTGTATTAGTGGTTTCAAACTTTCAATATCCACTGTCGTAAATTATATATTTTAGATATTTTAAAAATAAAAGTGAAATTAGGGTTTTTAGTTTAAAAGGTACCGAACTTTCATGTTTTTGGCACAAAGGAGACTCAACTTTTTTTTTGGCACACAAGGTACTCAACTTATATAAATTTAACACAAAAAGAACTTCGCTCATATTAATTTAGAAATTTTTTGATCTTAAACTTGATATTTCTATAGTTACTCGAAAGATGTATCTTGTTTCTAACAGATCTGCCTAGTAACTTTATCTCAGTACTGTATATCATATCTTGTGCCATGGATTTTTCAGAATTATGATTTTGCTGTGGGGGATATAAGTATCCTTGCGAACAGATCTGTGTATGTGGACTTCACATGTCCTTATACCGACTTAGGGAGTTGGTATGGTGGCAAAACTGGATGAAAAAGATCCTTAGTTTTTCACACGGCCACTGGATAATTAAAGGCCTGTGGAATGTGGATATTGAGTGCCGGCTTGTTTGTTGTTTTGGGGATTACTGTTTGGATTATTGAACATCGAGAGGATGGGGAGTTCAATCAAGTTTGGACACTATTCTGGTTTGCTGTTTCAACCCTTGTTTTTTCTAAGTCTCCATCCCATGTTATCATCCTTTCTTATGTCTTCCATAGAAAACAAAAAAAATCCTATTGAGTTTGAGTTCTATGTTCAATAATTCGTGTTAAATTTATGAGCAAAGTTCTTTTTGTGTTAAATTTATATAAGTTGAGTACCTTGTGTGCCAAAAAAAAAGTTGAGTCTCCTTTGTGCCAAAAACATGAAAGTTCGGTACCTTTTAAACTAAAAACCCGTGAAATTATTACAAATACATGTGTTTGCAAGACATTTCATACTCTTTCACGCTACGTGTTTATTTATAAACATCCTTCATAAGGTATCCTTTTTAACGAAATGCAAATGTTTGAAGTGATTTTCTCACTAATATTCATAAAATTAATTTTTTCTAAGATTGTCTAATTGCAACCCTGTTTAAATTTTAATAACCCATTGTATTGAGTTTTTCAATTTTCCTATTACTAGCATAATCACGAGTTTCACAAAATTTGTAATCATTTGGGTAATAAACCTTTCAAACTCTGGGATTATAATGTTCATGAACTTTATAATTGATCTGTCCTGAATCGTATAGTAATATAACTTCTTGATAACTAAGCATTACATGTGATGTGGATGTGATGCATGTAAAAGGAGGAGCACTGGAGCAGAGTAAAATAAAATTCGGACAAGTTCTTGCTCAAGATAGATAGAGCAACTGACCAAACAAAAGCTGAAACAATTTGTGATAATGAAGTTACAGAAAGAGGGATGTACGATTTATCCAAGGTTCAACTTAGGAGCAGATGTCAAGTTGCCAAACAAATGGGAAATGACTATTTGGTTCCAGATATCAGGCACTCCAGGTAAACACCAGTGGCTACAATCAGAAATAGATGGATTATCACTCCAGACACCCACATGGGCATCACTCCGGTATGCTGACATTGGCGTGACATGGAGAACATCAACAGGAAAGCTCATATTCATGACCACCTGAAATATAGTGTCTGAAAATCGACTATGCTCCTTTCCTTCGGTATCTTCCATAGAAGGCATTGTAGTTACATTACACCTGCAGAGGAGGATGTTCAGTTTCTGAATGTGAAAGGACAAAAGCCTTCAAAGTAGAAAAGCTACCTCCAGTGAGAAGGTTCGAATGTTCTGAAGAAAACCCGTGTTCTTTCTGGATTTATCGTGCTATCAATCCAAGATGCCCAGGTTTGCAAGGCAGTTCTGAATGCATCCTCTATTGACATTTCAAGCTTCAAAGATTTACCAGCCTGGAAATAGAATCCCCTGTCAATAAAGATATTAGTAGCTCAACATACACACAAACAGATATGAATATTGAAATACAATTTTCATAGCTTCATGACAAAATGAAAACTTCAATGGTATGGCAGTAAAGTTCTGTTCTTGGTTTTTACTGCACCGAATATGCTTGTTTCATCAGGCACAAACTCCAAGTCGGTCAATCAATTGTGGACTTCCTGTTTGGAGTGTGCTGATAGACAATTTTGCAAAAAATCAAATTAGAACAATACTTACTTAGAGCTCAGTCTCAAGACTCTCAGCGTTAAATCATTTTAAATTTAAATGCCAGTTGCAAGTAATGATAGTTGATCTGCCAGGTATTGTTTATATCAATGATCTATCTTTCGCGACCAAATCAGCAAAGTAGAGAAGAGAAAGCACCTTGGGGAAGAGAAAAACGTGTATCTAATGCATAAAAAATGACAAGCTTTTACAACCAAATCAGCCAAGTAGAGGAAGTAATTAATAGTGATCAGGTATTCAACTGACACGGAAACTACAAGGAGAACTAATAATCCAGTCATGTACATATTGGGGGTATTCAACAAGACATTCTCATTAGAAACAATTTGTGAATGGTTAATGGAACAAAGGTGTTCAATGCATCTGAATCATTATAAACCCAATCAAAACAGTGAGATGAATCAAGAGACAGATCATCAATTCATCATACAGAACTAACATACTTACAGTCTAGAAAGCTTCCTGGGAATCCACCACTGACCAGAATTGAAAATAAGAACATCTGAATCAATCCACTCTGCACTGATTTCATCCAACTTGTCTAACTCAACTATCGACCTGACTTTCTTTGGTACATGATTGGGTGCCACATTGACTTGCACAAGGAAAACTGATCGGTAGAATTCAATGGTGAAATTAAAGTAACCAAACCTTACTCCTAAGAATCGGATATCCTTTGTTATCACGCTCCCACTGACTTCATAAACACTTTCCTTATCATCCAATCCACTCATTAGCAAACATATCATTGACTCCCACTGCGTTCTACTCATTGAATCACCAACAAAAACCACTCTTTTATTTCGGAGTGCTTCCAACACTAGACTCATATTGTCTCTTGGAATGTCACAAATATTAGGTTTCCAACGCCATTTCAGATAATCGTCATCCATACGACCATTAGCTAAGCAATTGAAACCTTGTTCGATGAAAGGACATTCTGAAGCATTATACATGGGGTAGCTATCATCCAGAACCCACTTTCCATCAAAAATATCACAGATGATTGATGAATCATTGAGGCCATAGAATCCATCCTTGTGCTCATAGAATGCATGTAAAATATGTGGCAATATGTAGATGCACCCAAAACCAATTACCAAAAGGAATAAAACTGACCATATAATTATGATTAGACCACGAAACAATAGAGACCGATTCTTGCCAAGTCTTGGGTTGACAATATTAGCTACACTGTGTTTATAAGAAAATGCTGTACAAGAACCCTTCATCCTCTCAATCAAGAGCCTCATTTACCACACCGATTGTAAAGGCATGAAGAATGTCAGAAGGATCCTCCCTAACCTAATACTTGTAGACATACACCAATTAACTAGAAACAAATAACAGCCAAACTGAATCCATCTATCAGTAACATCACCGGACAAACCAAAACAAAGATCTCAGATCAACTCCATGTTATAAGGCCATCTTTAATGAAACCTTAAAAATGACAAAACTGAAAGTAAATAACAATCGAGAATCTTTTTTTTTCAAACAGGCACTTACAAATTAGAATAGGCAACGACAACTTGGCTAGAGCATATTAAGCCAAAAAATAAGCTACTTTTCTTGAATCTCAATCTTGAAATTGAGAAGTCCTGGTATGTGTATGCATTTCTGTACTGAGTCAAATAGACAGTCCACTTTAATTATATTAAAAAAGCTAGGGTATGAAATTCTCTTAAAATTTTCCCTGCATATAGAAAACATAGAACCTGACTGATTTGCCCAAAAGTAAATGTAAAGATTCTTATTATCATCTATTTGGAGAAAGATATCATGAAAATTATGAGCAATCATGTCTACCAGGAATTACAAATAATATTTTGACACGTTATCTATAGTCTATATATATAAAAAAAATGACATGGAAGAGGAAGACAAATATCATGTAAATGATGATGAAAAAGAATTACTCAAACCATCAAATGCTTACCTTTCCTCCCTCGATCTCTTTTAAAACCAAAATGAGTGTGAAAAGAATATGGGGCTAAAGGGCTCGAGTCACCATGGATAATGTGGAACCATTGTCAGCCCTCCGGTTGCATTTGCATTCAAAAATAATAAATAAATACACAATCTATATTCCCAATTAATTCCCAATGTTTTCTTCTTAGAACCCTAGCACCTGTAAGATCGTAACCTTCACTCAACCACAAATGAATCCATGAACAAGTGATATTGGTCTTGAACTGAAGCATTCGACTTAACCCTAGCCCATGGGTCTACTATTTAGGCGTTTGAATCACACTCACGCATATTTTTCTGATGTAGAAATTGACATGGAGTACCTTTTCTGTACATGGTACAAACGGGAGTATATTTTTGGATTTTTCCAGCTTTTAGTGACACGAAACTGACCAAAAAGGAAAGTTAATCTGTAATTACCATAAATATATAATTTAACAACCAAACAACAGCTAAGTATTCAGAGTTTCAGACTTTAAGATACAATCAATGCTACAATAACTTACCACCCCAAAAAAAAACAAATTGAACTGCCCTTCAAAGATCAAGGCAAGAATTCACCCCGAAATGAAGCCCCAACTTAACGACAAAAACACCCGTGGTACTTGCTCATGCAACATAATAGACAAGTTGATGTGATGCCATACTGACAAATATAAATGAAGCACTAATCAGAATCTCAACAAAGTTAAAACGAAGAAGACGATTATCTACGAGTATGGGAAGCTGACCTGGGCTTCAATTATGAAGTCCATCCGAGAGGTGCCACTTGAAATGTTGTATAGAAATAAGACACATACAAGCAGTATCAGCTTGAATGATATATTACCATCATGTGACAAAATTTCCAGCTCTGAAGAGTTGGTTGATAGGTCCTCTATTTGATATGCAAATCAAAGACCTGGGAGTTTCGAAGCCGATGCAACTGCAAAACACATCGCCCTAGAAGATAACTACTTATCTCAGTGGGCTAACAACCCAACCAGTTATCGGATTCTTCCTTCGAATTCTCCGTAGCTTGTGTGAACCACTCTGTATCCGCTCAAGAATAGTATATGTGATTGGATCAGGAGTCACACCCTGCTCTTTAAGTTTTGAATACAAATCAACAGCTTCTGCAGTTCTCCCACACTTCTCAAAGCAATCAATTAAGATATTATATGTCACTATGTTTGGTGAACAACCTTCAGCAAGCATTTCGCTGAACAAGCTATATGCCATATCAACTTTACCAGACTTGCCAAAACATTCTATTAATGTGCTAAAAGTGACAACATCAGGATTCAAACCTTTCTCTTGCATTTCTTTGAACCTTATGTGCGCTTCATCAAGGTTACCATTTTTCCCCAGACAATTGATCAGTGAATTGTAAGAGACAATGTCAGGTCTGCAATCACTATTCTCAAGCTCATCAAAGATTCTCATAGCTTCATCAACTCTTCCAGCTCTACCAAAGCTAGAAATTAGAATGTTGTAGGTAAAAATGTCAGGGGTAGGCCCATCTTGTTTCATCTTCTCATATAGATCAATTAGATGGGATATCTGCTTTGATTTGCCTAGAGCAGTAAAGACAGTGTTGTACATGAAACTATCTGTTATAATACCCTTTTCATGTGTCCTGCTCAGTAGGTCGATAGCTTCAATAAGTTTCCCAGAGCTACATAAACTCTCTAACATGGAAAGAAAAGCATCCCTATCTCCTCTATCATGGAAAGACCACATATTACAGAACAACCTATGCGCCTCACTTGCATGGCCCATTTTACTTAGTGTTCTCACAAGAAATGCATAGATTGACTTATTCATGTACTTGCTCGATATTTCCACTACCTCATCCATCCTACCAAGCTGTCCTTCCGCAGTCAACACATTGAGAATGAGACTATATGTAAATTCATTTGGCCTGCAATTACTTTTCACCATTTCAGAGAAAAGAGTCATACTTTCCTCCAACATTCGACTCCTAACAAGTACCTCAATAATTGTGTTATAGGCCATGGAATTGGGTTTGCAATCCTTTTCTAGCATTTCTTTAAATAAACTCAAAGCTACGTCCGCCTTCCCCTGCCTCCCTATCATCCTTATTAAGATGGTATAAGTATACTCGTCAGGTTGACAATGGTTCCTTTTCATGTCTTCAAAGACCTTGTAAGCTTCATCCTGGCAAGACGCTGCAGCATATCAGACCATTCATTAGATTATATGAAATTCACATCTTAACACCCAGCAGACTCTGAGTTACAGATAAAAACCATCTGCACACTGTCACCCCCCTTACCGGCGCCAATGTCATGTCATGGAGTATCTCTTTAATCTCCATGTACAGTATATACATACTCCACAAACAGTGCACATCAAATTCAGGAAATAAGACAGAAAGAACTAACACTTGCAACAGCATATAGCAACATTCTAATTAAGAAACAACACAATACAAACAAGAAAAAGAAAACAACAATGCCGAATCAAACAACAATTCACATTCTAATAAGTCTCCAAGTCACGGATGAATAATCTGCAGTCTGAACACAATAACTCTCCCAATCAACCCTTAGACAGACGACACATTTACATGCCATTCACAATCAAACGCCTCTTTAATCTCCATCAATGCATACTCCACAAACAATAGTTATAGAAATCTAACAGCAAACAGCCACATTATAATTAAGAACAGAACACACCAATAAGCACCAAAAAGGAAAACAACAATGCTGAATAAAGCAGACCTTTCCATCCTGGGCCAGAGAGAGCGTGCAGTAGCATATTGTACCCAACGACATCGAGAGAATACCCTTTCCGCCTCATCTCGCTATAAACCTTCCACCCTCGCTCCAACTCATTAGCTCTCAAATAAGCCTGCAAAAGACACTTATAAGTATAACACGTAAACCTCAGCTCCCATTTCTTCACCAAATCCAAGCATTTCTCCAATCCATCAACACCGTCAAGAGCACCAATGAGTATATTAACAGTGGATATATTACCACGCGTCCCCAATTTCTCCATCAAACGTATGATCTCTTCAATTCGATCAACCCGATCCGGTAGAGACGAATTCGACAGAATGTGCAGTATCCTGTTAAAAGTGAATGCGTCGTGCCGGAAGTTAGGTATATGTGATGAGCAGAAATGGAAAAATTCGAGAGCTAGGTTTGGGGTTTTCAGCGATTTAAGAATTTCGGAAGCTTCCGCGGGAGTTAGTGCGACGGTGAGGGTTTGGAGATACTCTGCGAGGTCGAGGAAATGGTCAGGCGACGTGGCGGCGGAGTGGAGGATGTTTGTGGCTTTGCAAATGAGGTCGCGGCGGGGGATGAGGTAGCCGCGGACATCGGAGACGACGGCGGGAGTGGTGACGGAGACTTCGATTGCGCCGGTTTTGGTTGTTTTGGTTACTCTGCCAGTGTACCTGGTGGCGTATCCACGGCGGAGGAGAGAGAAAATACGCTGCCGGTTCATTGTAATTGTTCCGAAAGTTTTGGTGGGAGGAGAGTGTCGGCTTTTATATTAGGGCCCTTTATATTAAGTTTCGAAAGTTTTGGTGGGGAGTATAATTAGTTCGCCCTAATTTTTTTTTTAATCGACAAATCTAATTTACCCTACTCTTACTTTTAAAATAAATCTTTTATCACGTATACCAACCTTATATTTCCGTCGGGATTTGAAATTTCCAACCTTCATGTGCTACTCCAACACCTCTACCACCAGACCACCTTACGATTACCGTTCGCCCTAATTACTTTTGGTGAGAAATTGCAAATTTTGCCAACAAAAATCAATTATTTAGATGCATGCAAGTCTCCACATTTTTTAATATTTAAAAAGTATCTAAATAGTTTTGCATTTTTCAATAGAAATTTTCATCATAGTTGTAACTCTTTTTCAAGTAAACACCACCATATCATTGAACTTGTTGGAGAATATTATATAGAGTTGTTCGTAACACTGTTAAGATGCGATGACCCAAACTATACGTCCATATCTACAATAGATGCAAGCCACTTAGAAGTAAGAACAAATGTCAAACACATGAAGTTGATATAAACTAACTCAAACAGATGATAAGGTTGACCTTGGGTAAAATGGACCGACTCCTTATTGGCCTTGACTAATTAATTGTACGACCACTGTATAAACCTTCAGTTTGAATTTTAGTTTGTGAAACCTAATTGCACGACCACTAGCAACCTTGCACGTATTGGTGAGATTTCAACCATGTTTATTGGTATTTAATACCAATATGTAAAATCCTTGAAAAAAAAAATATATTAAATATGATGAAAATAACACTTAAGGTCTACCCATGTGTTGGACACGTAAGACTTACTCTACCAATATACCTAAAAACCGCCTTCATAAACTTTTCCTTGTAATCTTGCAACCACTCGTTTTTAAATCACCACCATATTGTCCACATTTCAACTATGTTATTCATTAGCGTAAGTTGGACACTTTTTCTTCTTTTAATCTCTTTTGTTTCTTCCTCCTTCATTGTCTTTATTTATTTATTTTTCCCCATTTTTTGGTCATTTTAGTTGGAGAAAAACGGAAAAACCAATCAGTTAGTCAATCAGCCATTTCAGAATTTCAGAGCTAGAGCGCAGTTAAAATAAAGTGAGGGAACATAAAAATCACAAGTACACTAACCTGACAATTCATGAAAACTACTCAATCTCAACAATATGGATAGTCAATCTTGCCAGGTTATCACGCTTTGCTGCTGCCACACAGAGGAACATTATTTCATTTCCTCACTAGTCACTACCAGGCTTGAGACTCACAAAGAGTTCCTCATATAAAAGTTGTTCCATTCTAAGTATAATCTGTTGTGTGCAAGCAAGCATTACAGATTTACAACAGCAGAGAATTGATGGAGGACCAAAGATTATCCTCCTTGTTTTCATATTCCGTCGCAAGAAAGAATCAAAGTATGGTCAGCGAAAATCCTACTTCTAACAAGACTTCTGCCTGGTGTGTCGTATCTCTCCCTCTTCAAAATTAGTGAACTAACTGCAAAATCAATGGCCATGAGAAAGGAAAGGATCATGCATCAGCATTACTCAGATGGGAAGGAGGTAGAGTTGTGAAGAAAATATGAAATCACTATTTCATTCCACATATCAGGTATCCCTGGCAGACACCAATGGCTGCAATCAGACAGAGATGGCCTGTCACTCCATCTACCCACATGAGCATCACTTCGGGATGCTGACATTGGAGTAATATGGATAACGGTAACAGGCACGGTCATATTCTTTACCACCTGGAGTACAGTATATGAAAATGGACTAAAATCCTTCCCTCCACTATCTATAAGAGGGAACTTGGTGACATCACACTGCCGTAAAGTCAGATTCCTGATACAGACACAAACCTCGATTCAGAAAGATAGAACTTATGTTGAGTTAACACTAAATGAAAAGTATTTCGAACAAAGAAAAGTTATGGGCACCAATTACTAGTATATTTGAACTTTTAAATATTTTTTTATAAGGAAAAAATATAATGTTTTCATCATAGCAAGAACGTTCCAAGCATCACTGCGATAATTTTATGGCCACCAACTATTACATGAGAGTACATATAGTATCATGATATGCCCTATTATAATTGACATTGAAACTGAGCTTTCAGAACCTGAATATGTAAAATATGAAGTAAATGTAAAGAAGCTACCTCCAGTGAGATGGTTCAAATGTTCGGAAGAAGACATGTGTCCTTTTTGGATCTATAGCATTATCAACCCAAGATGCCCATGTTTGTAAAGCAGTTCTAAACGCATCAGCAATTGACATCCCAAGCTTCAATGAATTGCCAACTTGGAAATAGCTTCCCCTGTCAACACCAAAAATCGCAACATAAGAAGCACATCAACAAATAGGCCATTTAACCATAATAATGTGTATATGCATACATGTAAAGTTACATACATATATATAGTTTATAAACAAATAGACAAAGAGAGAGAGCCACAGGATTGCTTGATCTGAAAACAAGTTTAGGTAGTTCAACTAAATAAACATGCAGTGTGCATGTGATTGTTAACAATATGAGAGGGGGAAGACTGGCGAAATGTGTTAATAGACAACTACACTTTACAGCACATTACATTATAGAGAAGTAGAGGTTACCAAGTATAGAATAGACCTATGTACATAACTAACTTAAAGAAAGGTAAAAACCAACTAAACAATTAAGGCAAAGCAAAAATAAACTTAAAGGAGAACAAGAGGTAGGTTGCCAGGTTTAGTTTCTGGAAAATGCTATTGTGAATGAATCCATGCAACAATATAGGCAAAGTACAGATATCATGGATGAAAATGGCAAAAGATCAAATAAGTACAGGTAACAGTGCAGAAATATTTCTGTGCCAAGGTCAATTGGATTGCATACATTACTGAGATTGAGTGTAGAAAAAACCCAAAACAAATAAAATTAAAGGAGATGAAACTTACGTCCCAAAAATCTTCCCTGGAACCCACCACTGACCAGAATTAAAAACCAGAATGTCTGAATCAATCCACTCCTTACTGATATCATCCAACTTGTCCAATATAAGGGTAGACCTGACTCTTCTTGGTACATGTTCAGGAGACCAGTTGTGTTGCACAAGGAAAACTGATCGATAGAACTCAATTGTAAAATTGAAGTAACTGAACCTTACACCTAAGAATCTAATTTGCTTCGTTATCTTGTTCCCATTGACTTCATAGACCTTTTCCTTATCTTCCAATCCTGTCATCAGTAAGCATATCAATGACTCCCACTGTGTTCTGCTCATTGAATCACCCACAAAAACAACTCTCTTATTTCGTAGCTTTTCCAATACACGCTGCACATTGACTCTCGGAACATTACAGTTCCTCGGCTTCCACCTCCACTTCAGATAATCCTCATCCAACCTACCATTTGCTAAACAGTTGAAACCTTGCTCTACAAAAGGACATTCAGAAGCATTATACAAGGGGTAGCCCTCATCCGGCACCCAATTTCCATCAAATACATCACAAGTATCATCATAGCCATCGAAATCAGACAATCTATCCTTGTGGTCATAAAATGTGTGCGTAAGATTAGGCAACACATACCAGTATCCACAACCAACAGCCAAAATGAACGAAACCAATCCAACCGCGATCAGAGTACGAAACAACTGTGAAACCCCATTCCTACTATACCTCGGGCTGCCAACACCAGCAGCCCTATGCTTAAACGAAACACTTCGATTCATATTATTTATCCTTCAACACACAGCCCTAGATTCAAACAATGCAACTTCCGATAGGAAGCAAGTAACCACCGAATGCCCCGTGTATCTTCTCACCCCCAAATTCAGAATCCACTGCATAATAACTAAGCAACAAATCACTCACTACCCTGCCAAATCCCACACACCACCAAACAAGCTACACAAATTCAATTCGTAATGAACTGCTTCAACCAAGCCGGCGAGTATCAGTCTAATTGCATTCGACAAGAAAACATGAAAGCAACTACTATTAACCTAAATGAATCTGAAATCGAGCGATGATACAGATGATAGATGCAACTTTGAAGAATGCATCTACTGTGGATTTCGATTGTTTGAACAAGCGTTTGTAATCTATATCAGAGTAAAATGGAAGATGATCGTATTGCCAGAATGCTTACCGTATGGAGGATCAGTTGAATGAAATGGTGAGTGATACAGAAATCGAATGAATGATTGTATGGAGATGGAAGAGGTGAAAAATGACGACGCTTCGCATCAGAAATTGCTAAATCTACACGGTGTGGCTATTGTGGAGGTAAATTAATTAATTTTAGGAGAAATTGCAATTTACTACCTGCATATGCCAATTTTACATATATACTCAGTTAATCACTCGAGTAACGGAGTAAGTATCATAAGAAGCTGACTTTCCTAATAGGAAAGTCAGGTTTTTTAAACTAATCGGTTTATCTAAAAATCAATTCTAACCATAGAATCAACTATAAAAAGCTGATTTTCCTAATGTATTAAGAAAGTCAGTCTTTTCTAAGACTTTGGCTAATCACTTTAATAGTTTAATTACGCATTTGTATACGCCAAAGTCTCAGAAAAGACTGATTTTCCTAATACATTAGGAATGGCAGCTTTTTATAACTAGTTCTATTGTTAGAAATGGTTTTTAAATAAACTAAATGCTTTAAAAAACTTGACTTTACTAACGTATTAGGAAAATCAACTTCTTATAATACTTACTCTTTATATACACTACCCAAGTCCTTTCTGACCGCTATATGCCAAATTTGCACCACCTGCATATGCCAATTTTGCACATATATGCCTTTTTACGTTTATAAGCATTTTTTAGTGTGTGTTTTGCATGCTTATGCGTTTTATTCTCTATAGTTAAGCAGCCTCACCAGTCACCACTATAAGGTTATATTCAGTTCATCTTAATTTCAATTCAATTCAATTCATGTCCATTCAATTTAGTTCAGTTCAGTTCAGGTTTGCTTAATTTAAATTTGTACTTCAATTCAGTTCAATTAAGTTCAGTTACGTTCATTCAGTTCAGTTCATTTTAGAAACTCTTAGTCAAATTGAATGTAACCTAAGTTAAAAGCATCTTGGATGATGTTTTTGTAGCTTCAATCAGCATTAAAATAGGAAAGGAAATAAAATGCTAAATAAATAAAGTAAATTTTGAATGGTTAAGTGATTATTTTTTTCTTTACCAAACTATAATTTTGCTTAACTTTACATTTTAGTATGCATGTTGAGGTTGTGTTTGCAAATGCTTATAAGAATCAATTATGCACTACTTTTACTTAAACTTTAAAAAATCAGCTTTTAAGTAAATGTATGGGATGTTTGGTATAAACAGTAAAAGTTAAAGTTAAGCAATATTTTAATGTTTGGTTAAAATTAAATAATTGCTTAAGTAGTAAATAAATTACTTTATTTAGTGTTTACTTACCTTTTCTATTTTTATGCTCCAGTGCTTTTAACTTACAGCGGTTAGGCTGTTTAATTTTAGAAAAGCAACCACATAATCATCAAAATCAAACACTAAAAAATTGCTTATAGACACTGAAAAGCAGATAATCACTTAAAATAAACATTTGCAAACACTCACTAAAAAACCCATTCTTTTGATTATAATCAAAAAATTTGAGATCTAACTAAAAGCAATTAATAAGTAATTTTGATAAGCATTTGCAAACACTACCTTAATGTGTGTCATGTGTCGAATTCAGTTATGTTGAATGGGTCAGTCCTTGAGGCTTTTCAGCCATCCATAGCGAGGTATTCGTTAGGATGACCCTCTTTCTCCCTATTTGTTTCTCTTTGTGACTGAGGCTTTCAGTGCATTGCTTATAAGGGTACTTAGAGGTGTGACTGTTTTGACAGGGGCTCCAAAAGTGTCTCATTTATTGTTTGCGGACGATACATTGTTGTTTTATGAGGCTTCTTCACATGGTGCTTTAGAGATTGTTGATATAATGCATGAATATAGCTTGGTGTCATGACAAGAAATTAACTTGGATATCTTCATTCTGACAAGAAGATACACTGGCAAAGTGGGATACTTCGTGTGACTCGAAGAGAGGTGGAGGAATGGGATTTCGAGATTTGTGAGCCTTTAATTTAGCAATGCTTAGCAAACATGTTTGGCGTATTATTCAACATCTTAATTCTCTTCTTAGTTGTATTTTGAAAACTAAATATTTCCCTTTGAATGGTGTGTTGTCTAGATTCATTTACTTGGAATAATTTTGTTCACTCTTTTGATTTAATTCGAAATGGTTTGAGATGGAGGGTTGGGGTGATAGAAATCCAACTCTCCAAAAAGCTCGAACTGTTGGGGAGTGTAACCTCTAATCATTTATATTAATTTCTCTAATACTCCCCCGCACTCGTGGCCGATTTCAACCTCTTTGGGGAGGCCATTCGAGTGGAAATTTAATATGGGGCGGAGTTTGTCTCCGAGGAGATTCGAACCCAGGTCTGGGCGTGAGCCAATGTCTCTGATACTATGATAGAAATCCAACTCCCCCAAAAGCTCGAACTGTTGGGGAGTGTAACCTCTGATCATTTATATTAATTCCTCCAATATGGGGATGGTTCTTCTATCTGTGTTTGGAATGATAAATGACTGCCACGTGATTTTGCTTATAAGCTTTTTACACCTCATTTATATGATATTTTTTGTGTGTTTGTTGCTTCTTTGATCTCTGATGGTGTGTGGAATGGAGAGTTAATCAAAACTTTGTTTTGGGATGACGATGTTGATGTTATTTTATGCGAATACCTATCCCCGCCACTCCTTTATCGGATAAACTGATATGTCATTTTACTAATGTGGGGATAAACACCTGAAGCTTATGAATCAGAGTTTAAATGTGGATAGACACCTGAAGCTTATGAATCAGAGTTTAAATGTGGGGAGGTTGAGTACTTGTGCTACTATTAATTGGTCGTGGGTTTGGAAACTTAGTTTGCCAAATAAAATTAGAATTTTTGTGTGGAGAGTGCTACATAATTGTTTACCTGATCTGGCAAATTTGGGACGACGTGGGATTGATGTGTCTGATGTTTGTCCGTTTTGTCATAGTAGTTCAGAAACTATTGGGCATATCTTATGTGATTGTCAATTTGCTTGCCTTGTTTGGGCTTTAAGTAATATTCCGCATAAGTCTGTGATGGTTTCTGAAGCATCTTTGGTCGACTGGTTCTTACAGGTGCGAGGCAGTCTAGACACGTCCAATTTTGAGCGTTTTGTAGCAATCTGCTAGAACATTTGGAATTGCATATATAGTTTGGTTCATGAAAATTTGAGATGTGGCGCATCAGAGGTGGTGAACTTTTTTACATATATTTACGCAGGTTTGCTGAAGCCACAATGGTGTCTTTCGAATATTTCGATTGTTAAAGTCAATTTTAATGTTACTTGGAGTTTGACAGCAGGTGCATGAATTGGCGTAACTGCTCGTGATCATACTGGATTGGTTTTGGCGTGATGCCATAGGAATTTTGCTCATTTTTGTTGTCTAGAAGCAGTTTAATCTTTGGCAGCTGGAGTAGCAGCAAAATTGGTACATTGGTGCTCGTTTCGACAAGTTGTGCTAGAAGGAGAATGTTTGTATGGGTGAATCAATTAAGAGATTCGTTACCGTCGCCTTCGGATGTTGGGTGTATGATAGAAGAAACAAAGATTATCCTTTCACGTCGTTGCTCTTTTTTCTTTTAGCTTTGTTAGACGTGACAGAAATAGATAGCCCATTTGTTGGCCTCTGTTATTAAGGATGATAGTAATGGTGATTGCACACTACCTATTTGTATCAACAACTCATTGAGTGCTGAGTTTGGTTGAATGAATGAAATTTTGGCATCTAAAAATATGATTTCATTTTATTTAACCGTTTTAAACGATATAAATCCCTACGTAATTTCACTTAAAAATATTCAACTTCAATCTTATACGTCGATTTAGAGTAAGTCTTGTGAAAGTTGTACTTTTTTAAATAATAGAAAATTTAACATTTTATTAGGTAGTATAAATTAGAAAAGTGTGTCCAACATTTCACGGACATGATTAAACTAAATACATATGCATCTCTCCCGCCGGAAAGTCACTAGGCGGGACTTGGGGGAGTTTTTCGGGACGCCAATGGTGATTGGATGGGAGGATTTTCACACAAGATACCCATATCTTCTACAACGGAGACTGAATTGCATGCACTCCACCAAGGGTTGCGTTATGGATGGGAAAGACGAGCCCCCCGTCTTTTGGTTGAATCCGACTCCATGGAAGTCGTAGCCATGGTTTACGGTGAACAAGTTGTGCCAATTTACATGGTTGATTTGGTGGTAAACTGTAGAGACCTTCTTCAAAACGCATGGGAAATTAAGCTCAAATGGGTACATAGATCGGCAAATGAGATAGCTGACAAGATTGTGAAATGGGCGGTGTTGGAGAGCACCACGTCGACCACAAGATGGGATTCTCCCCCAATTTTTCTGTTTGCTTTATTAGAACTAGATAAGGTCTTTTAAGGTCATTTTTGTCTTTTCGATAAAACAAGAGGTATTAATATTTCTCACGTTTAAAAAAACCTGGCTTTTATAAGAATTTACCTTCAATTTATATGCAGTGGGTTGTTCATAATTTTGTTAGTTGCTCATAAAAGATTTTAATGTAATTTATACTGTGTACAGAAAATGGCAGGTAGAAGGTAGTCTGTGCCCAAGACAAAACGGTGGAACTCGAAAATTGAGATAGGTAACGCGAAGCACCACATAACCGTACTTTCTAGGCAGGCCGCACGTGCTAGGATGCCACGAGCCAGGGCTACTACTGAGACCTCCAGTGCTGCTACATCTGAGAACCCTGCTATAACCGCTACAACTGAGAACCCCACTGCAACCACTAAAACTGAGAACCAAGCTACTGCCTCTACAACTGAGAACCCCGTTGCACCCGCTACAGCTGAGACTTAAGTTGAAAATTAATTCAATACTCGAGTTTTGTTTGCGTGATTTCTTTCTTTTTCTATTTTACGATTGTCTTAGACTATTAGTAGAAGATATGAGGTTCAAATCCTATTGAAGGAAATTTTCTCTACTTTACTTATTATTTTATGAAAATCTTTGTTTTTCAATTTGAATTCAAGAAATTGCATGAAATTTATATTTAAAGTTGAGTCAACTTCATAAGTTAATTCGTCATCGTTTTCTTTTTACCGCAA
>JAQRGC011863062.1:0-12050 GCA_028659135.1 Plantago lanceolata
GGGGTGTGATTTGGGATCGAAATATGGGAGGGGAGTTTTCTTCAGTTCTTCCATCATTCCTCTCTCCAAGGTACATGGGTTGAGTAGTGTCAAGAGTAGGATTTTGAAAACCCCTTGTTTATTTATTGTAAATTTTGAGGTTTAAAAGTATTTATTATTGTTAAATATTTATTTAAAATTAGGATGGATTTTCCGTTTCGTTACAGAATATTAATTAATTATATTATTTACGGTACAGAAAATCGTTTCAAAAGGACGATACGTTCGCTAGTGGACTTGTTTACGAACTTAACTACTTGGGCTAGAAAAAAAATATGATTTGAAATCTGGGCCCAATTGAAAAAAGTTTCAAAGCCCAAGCTCAAGTGTTCAAAACCCTTAATCTAATTTTGACAAATCAACAAACAATCTTTCTTCTCCACTTGCCTCTTCCCAACTCCTTCTCCACTTCCCTGCAAAAGCAACCGAGAGAGAAAGAGAGATTCAACTTCTTCTCCTCTTCTCATCTCGATCACAAATCACCATCATCAAACCTTCATCATCTTCAATCATCATTCTCATAATCATCTCAACCTCATCCAATCTCACCACCACCCTGCATCTCCTTCCTCCACCGTATACATCATCAATCATTCATCATCACCTCCAGCACGTCCATCTCTGCCCGGTGTCGAGATCCCAGCCACCATCCTTCGTCCATCTTCACTCGCACGCACCACGGCATTGTGTCTGCGTCGTTCAGCTCCATTCTCCGGTGACAATGCTCTCGTTCAGTCTTCATCCCGGTTTCGCAAGCAAAACATGGTCATACGTTCACCAAATCATACACCGATCATTACTGTGAAATCCTTGTGAGACGAGGAGCATTTCAACATTTGGTGCGATCCATATCAGTATCTGTACGGTGGGGTGTGCGGCGGTTCGTCTCGAAATCAACCTTCAATCTGGCAGATTCTGTATGTAAGTTCATAGCCTCGTATCTCCTTCGTTATTCATCATGATTTTCCGTACATTATATCAAAACGATCTCCTCTCCGTGTAGATTAGCATAGGATTTTGAATCGTCAAAATCTAGCGATTTCATACGCCTGAATTTGACGTTCAACCGGTTCTGTTCGAGCAGAAACACTGCTTGCGCAGAGTACGTACATCGCCTCTTATCTCCTTCGTTATGCATCAAAAAATCTGGTATATTATATCCATACGTGCCTATTCTGTGTAGATTACTTTAGGATCTCGAAAGTCTGGATTCGGTTGATTTTACCTCCCTGAAACAGGTCTACAACATGTTCTGTTCATGCAGGAAACTGCACGTTAAGGGTAAGTTTATCGGCCTATATATCCTTCGTTGCAGCTCTGATATTTATGATTCTTATACTCACGCGTACCTTATCATGTGTAGATGAGATTAGAATTTGGAATCTTCTGATTTCGTTGAGTGTTGAGACCGGAATCCTTCCTGGAACAGGGGCTCCCCGAGCAGAGAACATTCTGCACATGGGTGAGTTCTTCAACATGTATCTCTTTCTCCTCTGTCCGGTTCTATCCCTCTGATGTCTTTAGAATTTTAAACTGGAACTTACTTTGGGGGCGTAACCTATTGTTGTTGTTTTGTTTGTTCGGGCCTTAGCCTTTGTCTGGTCTAGAATGGAGATTTGATTGTTGTGCTATGGAGATTGAGTAATGTAGTTATGTATGTTGTTAATCGAACTGGATTGATGATTGAGACTGTGAAACCGAGACTTGTTTGTTGACTGTGATTTGGCCGATAAAACCGGGACAATGGCTTATGTTGACATTTATGAGATTCTGGAGTTAGTATGCATGAAACTGAAATCGAAATTGAAAACTGAACCTAGATGTAATTATTTGAGACTTGAAGGACTAAATGACAATTTGTGACTTAGGGGCAGTTTTGTAATTTCACCTAGAACCGGAACCTACTTGACATATGTGGACTGATGTGTTGATTTGTGAACTGTTGAGACGTTGTAATGTTTTTGGAAATCGAAAGACTGTTATGAGATTTGAACCGAAAGGGGTAGAACTGTAATTTCACATGACCTGGACTGTTTGACTTAGGTGCCCTGTCTTGTTGACTTATGTATTGTTTGGGTATTGTATGTTCCGAAAACCGAAAGACTATGTTTTGAACCGGAAGGGTAAAACCGTAATTTCAATTTGACTGAGACTGAACTGAAATGACCGTATCTGGATTGTATTGAACTGTAATGTGCATGACTTACCTCAAAACCGAACTAAACTCTGTACTTCATTATTCGTTATGTCTATGTGCTGAATGTGGTTCTGGAAAGTGTCTATTTAAGTTTACTTTATGTAAGATTGTAACATGTTTAATGCTAGATGGAATGGTTGAATCTTTGGTTTGTAACATTGAGGTCTTGAGTTCAACACCCTTTAGGACACCCTTTTCCCTTCTTCTTCTTGTTTCTTTTATTTTCGTAGTCTTGTTTACGCTAGGTACTGACGCATGGTTTATTTCTAGGTTGAGTCACTGTTGCTTCGTAGCTGCTTTTCACCGTGTTAAGTTCAACCCGTTTGTCAAGGTGAGTGTTCGATTATAAACCTTTTATTTTACTGCAAGGAAGGTTATCACTATGCATTATGTATTAGATAATAGATAGGTTTGCTTCCACTATATGTGCTTTTGCCCTAAGTATGGCACCCTTCTATTATTGAACCTTTGTGAACTTATTTTAAAACCGTTACCGAACCGTTTGTTTGCGAACTGCTTTTGAACCGTTATTGAATTGCTTTAAACAGTTTTGACCGTTATTGAATCACTACTGAATCGCTTTTGGAAATGTTTTAAACTGTTTTTGAACCGTTACCGAACCGTACCGAACTGTTACCGAACTGTTACCGTTACCGTTGACCGGTCGATTAGGTTAGACTATTATGTAGGCTTGGGTAGTGATGACTATCGAGATATGTAATAGCTAGCTTAGTCTATTCCCAACTAGACGCGATGCAAGGTCTGAGTTTGGGTCGTAGAGGCATACCACCCTCGAATGTACACGAGGTACCGACCGCCTGGAGTCGCACTCTAGGGGGAGTTATAAGGGCTACCGGGAGTAGGAGCAATAAGGAGGGCTGCACCAACTTTACCGTACCGTTACCGAAGTGTTTTACCGGTTTTTAAAGAACTTTGCATAACTGTTTACCGTTACTGTATACCGAAATATTTACCATTTTTAAAGATTGTTGCATGAACTTCATTGTTTTGAAAATATTGTTTCTGCATTACCGATACCGTTATCAAATTACACTGTTGCACCGAACACCACTGATATCCTTTATCTCACACTCTCCTGTTTTTACCTTCCTTGTAGGTGACCAAGCATAAGATGTCCAGCGACAGAGTGGGGTTGGGGTTCCGCTTGGGATTTTGTTTATGTCTTGGAATAAGTGCCAGAACTTTTACAAGCATTTTTACTACAGTCCTTTCTATTATTTGCGCATGTTGGATTTGAAAGACCCCTTCGTTTATTTATTGCTTATTGAGGTTTTAAAAGCATTTATTATTGTCAAAAGTTTATTTAAAAATTAATTTAGTTTTTCCGTATCGTTACACAGTGGTTGCTGTAGGTGGAGTTGATTCAGCAACATCCATCTCATCACCCTGAAACTTACACATATTAGAAACATGATATAAACAAAGTAGTTTGATATCCTGCTGAGTAAGGTTAACTACCTGCTCTTCAGCAGTTGTTTTCCTATTCTCTTCTTCAGCAGCTGGTGCTTCACAATCCTTGTCTTTAGAAGCCTGTAAACAAAAAGAATTAGCAAAAGATAAAAGCATTTCAGCATATGAAATAGAATCTCGAAAATGAACTACCTGCTGAGGATCAGTAAGAGCATTTTCAGTTCATTGAATCTCTTGTGCCGGAACTGCTTGTTCTTCAGTAGGCTTCTCTTGTATATCAGTCGCTTCTTGTTCTGGTTGAGTCTGCTGAAGGAGTTCAGAAGTCTCCCTTGCTGTTGCAGCAAGTTGAACAGATACATTCTCATTTGTGTACAGAGAGGCAAGTGTAGCAATAACCTCAAATTCATCAATGCTCATATCTTTGTTGATATTGTCTAGAGCCTCTTGCTAATGAATGAGTTCTTGTTCTCTCCTTTCAGTGTCAACAGTTGTTTGCACAGTTGTATCATCCACTGTTGTGTCTAACCTAGCTGTCTCTTTTTCTACTATCTGAGTAGCAGCAACAGCAAGCAAGTTAACACCTGTCATGAATAAGGGGTCTTGTTGATTGGCTTCAGACACTTGTTTATCAACAACTTGTTCAGTTGTGTCATCCACAGTAACCACCAACTTAGGCACTTTTGCAGCCTTTTTCTTTGTTGGTTGCTTTCCTCCCTTCTTTGATTTCTTCTGAGGGGGAGCAGAGGAAGCAACTGACTGTTCAGTAGCACTAGAAGACTTTCTCTTCTTGCTGTAAGTCGAAGAATCAGCAGCCTTGGCATTTTTGGCTAACTTGTACTGATGTCTTCCAACATAATTCCCTGAGGGAATTTCTCTTGGGTTTCTTAAGGTAACTCCAAGTTGTTCCAGCAGATAACAAATCTTGATTCCCAAAGGGAGAAATGTTATCGCGGTAGCTTGATGAGAATCATCATCTCCTTTGCAGGATATTGCTCTGAAGTCTTTTGCGGCAGTAGAGATGATTTCCATGAGCACCTTTCCCTAGTTGAGTTGGAATGAACTTCAAGAGCTCATGTCGTGTATAAGCATGATCATACTCTAGCATCTCCTGCTGAACTGATCAAGGTTGCCTTTCTGGCAGTCTACACACTTGGACAAAATTAGTCCAACATTATTGTAGACATCCACAACATGTTTCCTTTCGCAGGAATTAGTGTGGAAGTCTTTTGGACTTGAAGGATCAACTGTATTTTTGATCTTGTGGTACAGTACCTCCAAGACATCATCTGCGTAGCTCGGGACTTTGCTAAAACTTCCAGTAGTGGTAAGTTCAAACATATCAAGTAAGGTCTGTCCATTTCAGAGTGATCTGTAGACCTTGAACTGATGTCTTCAGCACGGTTTCTTGTTTCGAAACCTCGACTGCTGAGTTGTTGTAGAATTCCACCACATCCATGGTGGAAATTCCAGTGGGTTCCTTTTCAAGGAACTTCATCAGTCCACACTTTTTCAGTGTGGATGAATGCTCTTCTGCATTTTTGTCTTGCACCAAGCATTTAACATGCTCTTCCTTAGCTATGGCTCCCCAATACATTTTCTCTTTACACAAGGGAAAATGCCAGTCAGAGATTGCAAATGGCAACTCAAGTATGTCTTTATTGAAAGCTTGAGTGGGAGCAGTGTTGGATGAAGTAGCTTTTGAGCCTTCGGAGCGTTTTATAGATTTACCCATCACTAGACGTTAAAACTGGTCTTTAATGTGGTGGAGATCGTACCGGAACATGACAATTTCTCTGATAAAGTTGGTTAGGTTTCAAATTTGCAGAGAAAGAGGGATGTTGGGGAATTTTTGGAATGTTGGGACTGTAATGTTTTTCAATTTTACTAAGTCTCGTATATATAGTGCCTGGAATCTCAAGAGATTTACACAATTACAGTGTAAACTCCTTTCAGCAAGGTAACTTGCTTAGACACAAAAGTGAATTAGCCCACTTTGCATTAAATGCTAGTGGGGCCACGTTTAAGAAACTGCAGCCCACTAACAAATAAAATTGATCTCAACCGTAGGATGATCAACAGTATTTAAATCAATGGCTCAAATTGCATTTTGAGTCATGATTATATTGTCGTTTATCAGAGCCAACAACACCTGTAAACACGTCTCAGAGACAGTGTACCTTGAGTACATCTTATTTTATCTTAATGATACCATAACATGCCAAATGAACATTTTCAGCAGCTAAATTTTAACTCTCTTAAGCAAAGTACAAACATGTCTTGCTGAGCTATAGTCTTGCTGAAAATAGTTCCCCCTGAGTTTATTGTCTTGCTGAATGCCTGTTTCAGCAGACGAGAGACAAGAAGACACGTGTTGATCAATCAGTGAGCAATTTCACTTGCTGAGTTCCGGTCTTAAACTTTGACTAGTCAATAAGTTGACCAATCACTTGCTGAATTCCCATTTCAGTCAAGTTGTTTTGAAAAATGCTTGCTGACAGCGTGTTTCAGCAGTCATATATCTTGCTGAAAGCCTGTTTCAGCAGATATATGACATTTTTCTCTTGCTGAATTCACGTTTCAGTCAAGATTTAGCAGAGAAATGCTTGCTGACAGCCTATTTCAGCTGTCATTTACTTGTATGTCTTGTTGAATACCTGTTTCAGCAGACACACAACACTTTTCTCTTTAGAGGGACAGTTCCAATAACCCAAGACTATGTGTCAAGGTTATGAATCTGTTTTCTTGAAGGGGTTTTGTGAAGATGTCACCAATTTGTTCCTCTGTTCCAACCCTGAGTAATTCAATGTGACCTCTCTCCACATGATCTCTAATGAAGTGATGTCTAACCTCAATGTTCTTTGTCCTAGCATGTAGAATAGGATTTTGCGTGATTGCAATAGCACTTGTGTTATCACAGAAGATGGGAGTCTTCTTTTCACAGATCTCAAGACCTTCAGTTGTTGCTGTAGCCAGAGGATTTGGGTAGCACAACAACCATCAGCAATGTAATATGCTTCTGTACTAGATGTGGCAATGCAACTTTGCTTCTTGTTGAACCAAGAGACAAGTCGGGTACCAAGGAACTGACAAGTTCCTGAAGTACTTTTGCTGTCAAGCATGGAACCAGCATAGTCAGCATTAGTATAACCAACCAAATGCATGCCGGAGTCTTTAGGATAACAAAGACCAACATCCACTGTGCCTTTGACATATTTCATTATTTTTAAGGCAGTTTCATAGTGAGAGATTCTAGAATCACACTGGAATCTAGCACAAACTCCTACAACATACTGAATGTCAGGCCTACTTGCTATAAGATACAACAAGGACCCAATGAGCTTCCTATACTTGTGTTCATCAACACTCTTATTAGATTCCGTATAGGTCATCTTAGTCCCAATGCTCATAGGGATTTTGGCAGCCTTTTATTTAGGCTTGAGGCCAAACTTGGTGAGCATCTCCTTAGCATACTTTGCTTGACTAATGAATATCCCATCATCAAGTTGCTTGACTTGCAACCCTAGGAAATAATTCATTTTTCCCATCATTCTCATCTCAAATTTCTTTTTCATGAGTTTTGCAAAGTCTTCACAAAGTAGCTTGTCCTTGGATCCAAAAATTATGTCATCCACATAAATCCGGACCAAGAGAAATTTACCATAATTGTTCAAGGTGAACAAGGTTTTATCAACCTCACCTTTCTTGAAACCATTTTTCAGCAAGAACTTTGCCAGAGTGTCATACCAAGCTCTAGGGGCTTGTTTCAGACCATACAAAGCTTTTTCAATCTTGTATACTTGCTTGGTTTCTGATGGAACTTCAAAACCTAGTGGTTGTTCCACATAGACTTCCTCAGCAAGTTCACAATTTAGGAATGCACTTTAAACATGCATCTGGTAAACTATGAAGTCATAATGTGCTGCAAAGGCTAGAAAAAGTCTAATAGCATCCAATCTTGCAATTGGAGCATATGACTCATCAAAATCTAACCCTTCAGTTTGAGTGAAACCTTTAGCAACCAGTCTTGCTTTGTTTCTGACTACATCACCATGTTCGTTTAACTTGTTTCTGAAAATCCACTTAGTACCAATCACCTTAAGTTCATTGGTATGTGGTACAAGTTTCCAAACCTTGTTTCTTTAAAACTGATCCAACTCTTCTTGCATGGCAATAATCCAATCAGGATCTTTGAGTGCCTCTTGAATAGTTTTTGGTTCAAGTTTTGAAAGAAAACAAGAGAACAAGGATGTATCTTCAGCCAGCAGGGATGCTTCTTCAACAACCCTTTTAATTGCGCTTTCAGCAGCTCCCAAATTTGCTTGTTCATCAACTCTGTTTCTGGTTCTCACTCCAGAATTGGACGGGCCAATAATATCAGAGGAGGGATGATCTCTGATCCATAAGTTCCCACGACCCTTATGTTCAGAACCATGCATTTCAGCATGACCGTTCTCTTCAGCTAACACTTGTTCAGTGTCTCTTGCTGATGAAGGTTGATCTTCTGCTGAAGGCTGCAATGTTTCAGCAACCTCCCTGTCTGATGAGTTACTTGTTGGAAACTCACGATCATGTGTTAAAATCATCTTGTCATTACTATGCATGAGCCGTTCATCGGCAGAGTCATCCTCTAACAAAACATTTGGCGTTATCTCAGCTTGTTTCTCAGCAAACACTTATTCTTTCAATATCAGCTCCTTCAATTTTTCAGCAACCTCACTTTCAGCAGGCATTCTTTGCTTTCTTTCATAGAATACAACATGGACATATTCCTCAATCTTCTTGGAAGATTTGTTGTAAATTCTAAAGGCTTTGCTTCTGGAGGAATACCCTAGAAAGATTGATTCATGTGCTTTAGGTTGAAATGTGCTTAAGTACTCTCTTCCATTATTGAGCACAATAAATTTGCAACCAAATACTGTTAGGTGAGAAATGTTTGGTGATCGTCCAACAAACAACTCATATGGAGTTTTGTTGTGAGACATTGTGATCAAACATCTATTCTGAGTATAGAACTCTATGTTTACAGCCTCAGCAGTCAGTTATGTTTGAGGCACAAGTCAGAGACTAAAACTGAGATACCTAGTCTCTGACTTGTGCCTCAGTTTTAGTCTCTGACATGTGAATCTTGAGTAGTCATCAACAACTACCAAACCATACTTCTTTCCAGCATAACTGACTGCTGAGGACTCAAATAAGTCCATATGCAACATCTACAAAGGTCTTGTAGTAGACTGGACCACCTTACTAGCAAGGTGTATTTTGGTCTGTTTACCAATTGGCAACCAGAGCAAACACCTTCCTTCTTCTAAGAAGCCTTAGGTAGTCCAATCACAAGTTCTTTCTTAGACAACTTATTCAGTGTATTAAAGTTGAGATGACTTGTTCTTTTGTGCCACATCCATGCTTGTCCAGCAAGACATTGTGCAGACAAAAGACATCTTTCTATGGTTGCTGAAGTTCTTTCCACCACATAAAGGCTTCCTTTCCTTCGAGCAATAAGAACAACTTTGTTTGACTTGTTATCAACCAGTCTACATTCATTGCTTTTAATCTCAATGAAATAACCCTTATCAGCAAACTGACTCATGCTGAAATGGTTGAATATAAGGTCTTGTACATGCAGTACACCTTTGATGGTTAAGCAACCAATCTTAACATCACCCAAACCCAAGGTAGGATTTAGTTCACCACCTACAAATCGAATTGTAGGCCCATTATTGCGGGGCTTGTAATTGATCAGATTTGCTTGGTCTCCTGTCATATGCTTCCCACAACCACTGTCAAAGTGACAAATGGATTTGTCTGCTTCCGTGGCGGGATTCTGCACAATCAAGGTGAACAAGTTAGTTTCCCATTATAGTTAAGTTATCAACATGTTCAAAAATACGACCAGTGGGAACCCAAGTCTTAATCTTTGAAGATTTGACTTGTTTCCTTGCTGAAACATCAGAAGGCAAATCACCAAATGATGGTTGTACATTGTTAACAATGTCAACTCTCAATGGTGGTGTTCTTTTCAGAACACTTCTAGGCACGAATTGCTTTGTAGCATCTCTCTTCTGCTTACGTGCCTTTGTCCTTCTGGTTCTAGCATTTTCAAAGTTCACAACTTTGCTAGGTTTGGTTTTTCTTTGTTCCTTGAAGTAAATTTGCTGAGTCTACTTATACTCATGAGACAGTTGGTTTCTTTGACTTTTGAAACCAAGTCCCTTTTTCAGAATATGATGATTTCTCTTTTCAGCAACCTTACTTGATTCAGGTTTATCAGCAGACGACTTGTTGCTTCTTTCAGCAACCTTGTCAGACTTCTTCCCAAGCCTCTGCTTTTCAGCATGCACCTTCTGCTTTTCAGTAGAACGTTTGTTCTTAGGAACAAAGCTCTTGTTGCGTGTTTCAACAACCTTGGACTTATCATGACGATTGCGTTTTTCAGCAACGTCAGTTTTGCCAATTGGATATATTTTAGTATCGTGATACTCAGAAGGTCGAACAAAGATCTTTGGTGGTTCTTTCCCCTTTTTCAAGAGAGTGACATGATTCCTATCATGTTCAGCACCAAGACCTTCCTTGTGAGTACCTTTCTTCAGGTATGATTGCAACTCTGCTACTGAACAAAAAGTATCAGCATAAGAACAAAAGTTGATCTCTTTATTCTTAAGCTCTCGGTTTTCAGCAAGCAGTGTCAGAATTGTTGTCTTTTACTCAGACAACTCATCAGACATGGTAGAGTTTTGATCAGTGACCTTTGTAAGAAGAGCTGTGAGTTGCATTAGATCAGCAACCTTGGTCTCATATTTAATGCTTAGCAGATCATACTTTTCAGTAAACTGCTTTGACTTGTTTTCCGAAAGCTAAAGTTTATCATGACTTTCTGACTGAGCATTTTCAAATCGATCAAGCTCTCCTTGTACCAGCATTAAATCATCAATGCCGTCATCAGTTTCATAGCCAGAGGGTGAAAAGTTTACCTGTTCAGAAACTAAACAGAATTCTTCTTCTGACATTTCTGCAATGGCGATACGACACACTTCTTTCTGGTGTGGAATCATCAGAATCTGAGTCAGAATCACTTCTTTCTGAACTTGTATCAATGCAGAGTGCATCAATCTTCATTTGCAGCTTCTTCTTCTCCTGTGCTATCATAGCTCTGTTGAACTTTTCTCTCCTCCTCTGCTATCATAGCTCTCTTGAACTTTCTTCTCTTCTCTCCAGACTTGCTTTTCAGCAAGGGGCAGTCTCTCTTGAAATCACATGGTTTCTAACAATAGAAACAGAGATCATTTCCAAATGCTGGACTATTAGAAGATTGCTAAGCTTGTTTGTTCAGCGAGCTAGAATCTGCCTTGTACTTGTGGTAGTCACTGCCGAGATGTTTCTTCCGCGTCTATTTGGCCTTTCTCCTTTCAATATCCTTGCTGACAAACTTCTTCATGTTTCTCACAGCAAGAGCATTCTCATCAAAAGAGGATAAGTCTTCCTTCTTTTCAGAAAGATTAGCTTTGGATACCAAAGCTACACTATGCAGTTTTTCAGCAGATGGACTTTCTCTCTGCTTTGTCTCATAGTTGACAACAACCAGGTGAGAGAACAACTCAGTGGGTGAGATGTTTGGAACACCTTAGTTGTAGTAGAAATTCTGTGTATGCACCCATTCTTGGTTAAGACCTTGAATGATGGTTTTCACCTTTTCAGCATCAGAATATCTACTACCTTCCCCAAGTGCAGCCATCTCACTGATCAAGGTAGTGAATCTGAAATCCAGTTCTTCCGGAGACTCAGTAGGACCTTACTTAAAGTTCTGAAACCTAAGCTTCAGCACTTCAAGCTTGTTCTCCTTTGTCTTTTCGGAACCATCACACAGATCTTGTACCATCTTCCATGCTTCCTTAGTTGTCTTAGCACCCCACAACCTACACTGAAAGGAATCTGGAGTAGAACGTATGATGATGTTTCTGGCTTGTCCATCAAGTCGAAACCTCTTGGCTTCTTCAGTGGTCCATTCACCCCTATCCTTGGGCTTCATTACAACTACACACTCATTCTTTTCTTCCTGAGTGGCAGTTGCATCATTAGCCCTTGGATAAGAGCTACTGGAAACCTCAATCTTGATGGGACCATCATTAATGATAGTCACCATTTCATCATTGATAGCTTCCATATGAAGCATCATGTTGTTCCTCTATTTCTCATAGTTCTCAAGCTTCAGAGTGGGAGCATCACCTAGGTGAGACATCCTGAAAACACTAAACAAGACAGATCAAGTGTAACAGGAAAATTTCTTCACAAACAGAGCACTTAAAGGGGATCAAGGTTCAGCACAGAATGTCTTAAGAACCCCTTGCTCTGATTCCACTTGTTGGTCTCTTAGACAACAAGGTTAAAG
>JAQRGC011863517.1:0-11993 GCA_028659135.1 Plantago lanceolata
GGAGGGAGTAGTAATATGTAATTGATATTGCTATTTATAATTAAATATTACCAAATATATATATATATCGTAATATGATTATGACCTGAATCCAACAAACAACCCAAATTGGAATCGATCCGATTTTTTTTTGAAAAATTACAATCCGAATAAAATCCGAGCCCGAATTAAACCGGTCCGAACTTTGTTGAATCGAAAATGTCAGGAAGTTTTATGATCCGAATAAATCCCGAAACCGAACAAGATCCGAAATCCGAACATCATCCGATCCGAACTCATCTCAAAATAATTTATCGACGTCATCTGATCCAATCCGATTCGACTCAATCCGTATTCGATCTGAAATGAATGAACTAAATCTAACCAATCCCACAATAATGTTCCCAGTGTCAACACTCGTGAATAACTCCCTCTGGTTCAGATCAGTGGGAAAAATAAGAGAGATGAATCTTCTGGAACTGCAAAACCATGTAGGATCTTGGCTAATGAAATGACAAATCCAGAGGCATCAAGCTCAAAGCATGAAGGACAACAGCAGAAACAGAGCACCCCGGTCTCCTTAAAAAAAATTCTGAACGAGATTCATGTGAACCAAGTGGCAAAATCAATCACAGACATTGTGCTAGAAGATACAATCGACATCATGGACCTGCAGGAGGATCCATATAACACAACCACGATTGAATGCCAGGAAGAAGCAATCATCTTCTCACATGCATAGTTCAACAATCTCTACAAATCATGGAAGCAGACACTGATCGTCCAAACTATTGGTTATAACAAATCCATTCCTAACACTGAAAGAAACATGCAAGGCCCATCATGGATTTGGGAAATGGCTGCTACATCATAAAAAACTGGCTCACATGATGATTATCTCACTGATTTCAGAAGGCCCCTGGTTCCTTTTCAATTACTTTCTAGCAATCCAGCAATGGAAGTCAGATTTCACCCCCTCTCCAGGAACTTTCCAAAACATGTCAATTTGGATTCAATTGCCAGAGCTCCCCGTCAAATACTATGAACAAACAACCTTCGCTAAAATTGAAAGGGGCATAGGCAGACTAATTAAAATTGATTAGATACTTCCCAAGCAAAGAGGGGAAAATACATACGAAAAGATGTTTATCGGTCTAACCGAACCTCGGTTGTGTAATTATAAATTCGATTTTTCTACTCCGTCTTGTGCATGTAAAAACGTCGTTGGAAGAGGCTCCCTTAAAGAAAGGGTATACCGTATGCCACTATACAATTGAATTAATTGCAAAAGCGGATACATCAAAAATCTAAAAAAACACAAAAAAAAAATAAAAAAAAATCATAATTTCAAGCCCCAAATTGCTATACTTGCACGTTTGTTTCAAGGACAACAAGGCAGCAGCGGCCGCTTTCAGTCCTTCCGCCAAAAACGAAAACCTCAAATTGTCCGATAATCCACCACCATCTCCAATATCACTCATATGGGTTTCCCTTCTTCTTACCAAACATTCAATCTTTTTTCTTCTTCTTCAACTCCCTAAAACTGATTCTAGATTTTACTTTACTTACTAGTCTAGTACCTTTTTTAGCAGCAATGGCTCTGAAACTGAAATTTGGGCCTCTGTTTCCCCATGTTTCTTCTTCTTCTTCTCCGGGGAATCACATACGGAAGGTATGTTACTGCATTTCGGATTTGTTGGGTATTGTTTGATTGATTGATATGTAGCTGTAAAGATCTTTTGCTGTATTCTCTTTTCTTGGAATGCTTAAATTTGGGGAAAGAGATATTTGTTGCTTCTTTTAGGGGAAGTAACAAGTAACAACCATAATCATTAAAATTAACTGATGATGCTAATTACACTCCAATAAACAATAATGCTATGGCTACTTAACAAGGGGCTAAATGTTGACATGAGAAGTTTAAGGATTTACTTGTGCAGTTGTGCTAAGTGGCCATGCTTAGGGTTTGAAGCTATGTAAAACATGTGGCAGTTTTGATTTGCAATGAAATTCGTTAAAACAATATCTGTTGGTTGAATCAGTTTGAAGATGGATTGAACTAGTCCTTCCACATTTGTTAAAGATGGAGAGTCTTCTATGAATGAAGAGTAAAGTACACTCTCGATTTATGTAGGAAAACTCGTTAATGATCTAAACTGGTTGCATCTTTAATAGACATGGTAGCTTGTTATGGTTTATCTGTGTTCGTTTCTGTTCCTTATGTGAGATCTTTGAGTGGTGCTTGTGCTACTGTGCCTAGTCCCCTACAGAGGCACATTTATGATGAGAGAGTGAGAGTGTTATCTAATAAGGAATGTTGGTTGCATAGTTCACTAGTTCATGTTCTATTTAGCATCGTGCGATGGCTGGTTGTTATTTTGACATGAATATTAGTCGTCAATGAAGATGTTGCGTTTAATGGGGATCATAGTTTAGAACCAATTGAGCACTTTTTGGAGTTGAACTTACTGATTTTGGTCCTGAAATGTTGTCAGAAGAAGACAAATCCTGGTCTTTCTTTGTAATGGTACTTGATTTCTTGATCCTACTGTACGTGTCATCATGAAGCACAGATCTTTCACATAAGTCCACTCTTGTAGTTGTCATTTCTAATTTTCTAGTACTGTATTTGTCAAGTAAACAATAATCCTTTTCTCCAATAATTTAGAGTTGATGCACCAAGGCTAGTGTTTTTAGATTAACCATGAGTCCTCTCTTTTGCAGTATAAATAGTTTCTATTCTTTCTCTCTCTCCATTTTATCATGGATATATGCATATAGACCCTATATTTGTTTGTTTGGATTATTTTACATCTGTCTTTGATCAAGCTCGAGGTTCAGTGGCCCGATGTTTAATGTGTTTGTTCAATGTATCAAGAGGTCACTCTCTTCTTGAAAATTTGATGATCGTTTTTGTTAGTATTTTTCTACATGGTTGCTAACCAAATCTATTATTCTTCAGTTGAGCTCAAGGATGGGACTTCTTGACAGCCAACGTTTGCATGGAATACACTTGTCGAATATTCAAGGTAGGTTTATATTTTTCTATTTTATTTTTATTTATTAAGGGGCTAAATAGTATGGCGATTATATGGATTGATTTGTTATGTCCAAGATCTATAATACTCAAAAACTTGAAGGATCAGCCACTCCTGCTCGACTATCCTAATACATGTTTTTGTTTTTATGCAAGCTGTCGAGTCATGCCAGCTTGCTCATTCAAGGTTAATAGTAAAGAAAATCTTGTCAAAGAGGCAATTCATTCCCTTAGCGGCTTCAGATGATCTTCAATCAACTAGTGACATTACGACGGATGATTCAGTTCTGGAAAATGAGAATACTTCTGCTGAAAACACTAACCCGTCAAGTGTTTCCTACCTCGAAGGAACTGGAGGGAAACCAGGGTTCATTTCATTTCACGGACATTCAAAGAGAAGCAAAGACGAGATTCTTGTTTCTAGCCCTGTGAAGAATCAAAATAATCTCTTGTGGTTTGTTGGTCCCTGCGTTCTTGTGGCGTCTTTTGTCTTTCCTTCACTATACCTGCGTAGGATTATTTCTACAATATTTGAGGATTCTTTGTTAACTGGTAAGTAACACCTAGGCCTGTTGATTTAGTTAATCAGCTGTTATATGTCTACTGTATCAATTCCCCCCCTATTCTTGACAACAAACAAAATCTGGTTTGTTCTTGAAATGAACAATTTAAAGGTTCTGATTTGGTCATAAATATCAGATTTGCGTTGTAATATCGTCTATCTCTTCCACTCATGGCATTTTAGTTCTGCTATATGTGCATAATTAACTAATGTTTCCCATTGTCAACTTTCTGAAATGGATTGTGTTAGAAAATTTTGATGAATTGGTGAAGGACTGGAAATACTGTTAGCTGTTCTTAAAACTTGAGAATGCATTTTGGTTTCTTATCATCTGTTCAACAAAAATTGGATTTCTGACTGCATATGTTATGATTGATGATGGACGGTAGGCTAAGAAAAATAATTTGTATTTTCCGTTTTTCTTTTTGTTCTTTTCAGTTCTCACTTTTTTTTGTATTTCCAAAGAAAGAAAATTCCATTTTTTGCATAGAGGCACAACTGTTTGTTTTAATATACGTTGACTTTTGCTTAATTTCTGACTAACTTTTCACCATTCTCATACTTCTGTTTGCAGATTTTCTGATATTGTTCTTCACAGAAGCCGTTTTCTACGGTGGAGTTGCTATTTTTCTTCTCATGATAGACCGTCTGCAGCGAGCAGCACAGTCAACGTCTGCAGCCACAGACCGCGACCTTGCATCTCACGTTGGACATAGAATTTCTAATGTCGCGATTTTGGTTCTTAGTCTTATTATCCCAATGGTGACGATGGGCTTTGTTTGGCCATGGACGGGCCCTGCAGCTTCTGCGACTTTAGCTCCCTATCTTGTTGGCATCGTTGTCCAATTTGCATTTGAGAGATACGCACGGCACATTAGCTCACCTTCATGGCCTGCCATTCCCGTAGTCTTCCAAGTAAGTTCAGTCAAGAGCTATTCAGTGTGTTTGACTAAGTTAGTTGGAATGAATTACTGGAAACTACATGATAACATCGTCAATTTAGTTACTGGTCCTAGTATATACTGTACTCTGTTAGTATTATGAAACTTCCTCCGCCCCAAATGAACAGAAAAGTTTTCCTTTCCGATTCGCCCCAAATTATAGAGAAGTTTTCATATTTACATATGCATTAGTTACTATTTTGACATACATTTTACCCCTACTTAAAGAAGGAAACTAATGCCAAACCAACATAAACGTTTATCTGATAGCCCATTTAGGTAAAGTTGACCAACTTTCTTGATCTGTATGATGGGTCAAATGCCCCTATCGGATGGAAGAAGACTAGTACACCAGTTAACATACATTTCTGATGTGCAAGGTTAAATTGAAGAGTTATCTAATCCTTGATTTATTTGGTTATTGTTATTTGTTATTCTGGGACTATCTTGTAGATTTTTTGCCTGTTTGCAGAAGTTCTGGGACAATCCCCCTAGCTTATTTCTAGCAAAATCTCCAGAAAGAGCTTTTACAAAACCTGCTTGTGATAATCTCGAGCTTTAATTTGATAAAAATAAAAGAGTCAGAAAATCAACTAGAATCTCTATTTTCACCACATTTTGCATATGCTCATTCACTTAAAATTCATTTTTATGGGATTCTACGTCATGTGTTAAATTCACAAAATCTTGCACACATGCATCAAGTCTTTTGTTGGTGGAGTTAAAGCTGTGAGAAAAGCTAACGATCTTTGTTTTCCCTCTGAAACAATGAAGGTCTATCGGCTGCACCAGTTGAACAGGGCAGCACAGTTGGTGACAGCTCTCGCTTTCACAGTGAGAGGCGCTGAGATGACACCACACAATCTGGCAATAAACGGTTCATTGAGTACTCTTCTTAATGTACTCCAGTTTCTCGGCATCATCTGTATCTGGTCACTTTCAAGTTTCATAATGAGATACTTCCCATCTGCCAGCAGTCGTTCATGACCAAGAAGACACAAGGATACTTGAAGAATGATGCATCAGTTGAAGTTGTTGAGAAATCTTGAATCAAGCTTTGAATTTTGCTATCAGTTACAACCTTAGATTTTGATTTCTTGATCATGTGTTATGGTAAGTTCCTGGTTCTTCAAAGTTAGAAGGATTGCTTTTGTTTTTTTTCCTAGCACATATGTATATGTACTGTACCTCACTAGCAATTGAGTACTGTACCTCACAGTAAATGTTAAAACCTTCAGTTAAGATATGAATGCCATTGAAATACTTTTACATGAACTGATAACCAGGGAATGTAACATGTCTAAATGGCCATCATTCATGTTGTGATTTACTAGAATTACGTACGTAAACAGAGGACGGCATTATGGCTAATTCGCCTAATATCAACATTGTTGGGTCTTGTGCTTTAATTTGTCTTCCATTTCTTAAAAGTCCACTAGTTTGGGAGTCTGGGGAAGGATAGAACCCGGTCGATAAATCTCTATCTCATTCGCCTAGATCCTGCACGTAGGGACTATATAGGAAGAAGGGAGATCGGAGAAAGGACGAAACCATCTTCTAAAGACATATCTTGTAATCTTGTGTATTATGTTAAAAGATGAAGCTGAGTTCTTTAAGCAATCAAACTCCAAGCAACCCAGTACAAACCAGTACCATACCAAATTCCTGCATAAGTCATTGATGTAGCTTGTTTTTATCTTATTCCAGTATTATCCAAATAAAGTAGCCGTTATTTTTTGGTTAATCACTACTTGATTTATTCTATGTTTCTCCCATTTCGCCTATCTCTCCTTATCCTTCTATCTCGTCTGTTTAACAGCTTTGAAGATTGGTAGTGGAAGGCAGTTATCTTTTCGTCATTCTGACGCATATGTCCTTTTCGGCGAATTTGATGGCCTTCCCTCACTTTCCCCTCCAAACCGTCAATCTAACTCTGCAGAGGTTCAGCAAGATACGTTGTCGTTCGTATAGTGAATGAAGTTTGCTTGCTGGTTTTTCCAACTTCTGTGCGTTATATATACGGGTAGAAGCGTAGAAGGTTACTTCTATTAACTGTGTTACATATGACTCTGTTTCTTCTTGTCTGAGTAATACACCATTTGTATACTCAAAATTAGTTAGCAAGATCAAGACTTTTCCCGGTTTAAATGATTTATCGCGACTTACATTCCGTTGTTGTTCCTTTCAGCAAGCTACACTGATACTTGTGTTCTTTTTTCATATTATCCATAACTGTCTTGTTTCATAGTCCAATCTGTCATATACTTGAATGCAAATCAGATAGTTTCTGTAATTTGAAGTTTGCATATCCTCTGGTGGATACTATTGATAAGCATATACTATTGAGTATTGTAAATCAAGCATGGCTGAAAAGTTTGGAAACAGTTTTATACTGCAATGGCTTCTCGGTTCGACAACTGCTGTTATTAGGATCATTAGGCCTATTTTTGAGCTTGTTAGGGGATCAGTAGTCTCATTGTTGAGTGTCACTTCGCAAATTTGCATTGCCATGTCTTTCTTGTTGTCCGTTGAGTGGGTTCTCATTATGCTTGCTGCGATCTGCGATTGTGGCTAAGATGTGGAGAACGCCCCATAAAAGATACAAGTTTGAGCCAATCATAGATGATGTGGAGATTGGAAATGCGACTTTTCCTATGGTTCTTGTGCAGATACCCATGTTTAACGAAAAAGAGGTGTGTTTTGTTCTGAGTTTATTTGCAGGATTGCTCTGTTATGGTATGCTAATTATTATTGTCTACTGAAGTACAGGTGTACAAGATCGGCATTAGTGCGGTATGTAATCTGAAGTGGCCTTCGGATAGGCTGGTGATTCAAGTGCTCGACGATTCCACTGACCTTAACATCAAAGTATTATTCTTCTTCACATTCATATCAAGATAGTTCAGTCGTGTTATGTTTTCACGTTTCATTCATTGTCACTGACTTGGAAGTGGGAGCAGGATATGGTCCAGAAAGAATGTGAAAGTTGGATGGATAAAGGGATTGACATTAGACACCAACACAGAGAGGCAAGGGCAGGTTATAAAGCAGGAGCTCTTAAAGTTAAAGATGGTCTAGAACAAGCATATGTTAAAGAATGCGAATATGTTGCCATCTTTTGATGCAGATTTCCAGCCAGAACCAGACTTTATCCTACGAGCTTTACCCTATCTCATTCACAAGGAACTTGCACTTGTACAGCGTACAGGCTCGCTGGGAATTTGGTTAGCACCGCATTTTATACACATTAACTTTGTTCAAATATGTGATAAAAAATAAACACTAGATATATTATGTACCGTTCTGCAGAAAATGGAGGTGAATGCTTTTTGACGAGAATGCAGAAAATCTCACAGGACTACATGTTTGCGGTTGAGAATGAAGGACGCTCATTACTTTGTGATTTCTTTGGTTTCAACGGTAAGTAATTTAATTCTGGGAACAATCGTGGAACTTGCTTGATTGATTGACAACCTCTTGTGGAAATTCTATGTTGGCTTCTAGCAGACGTTCGTATAGCTTAAATTACTCTATTGACTTATATGCTATGGATTCTGTTCTTGCATTTGTATGTGATACGAGCTATTGACAAATAAGACAATCTTAGGAAGTGCTGGAATATGGAGAATAGCTGCGATAAATGAGGCTGGGGGTTGGAAAGACAGAACCACGGTAGAGGATATGGACCTGGCTGTTAGAGCAGCCCTCAAGGGCTGGAAATATGTTTACCTAGGAAACCTTCAGGTGGTTGTTTACTTCTTCACTAACTCCAGTATGTACAGTACCTGAGTACCTCGTTGGTCTAAAAGATAGAATTCTAGGGTGGCTAGGATGAAAAAAGAGTTCATGTCACTGGTTTTCCCTTTTTATATATATCTAGCTGGTTTTATACAATCTGTTCCGGTTTCGTGCCATCATGGGGAGTGAGAGATTCATATTTGCATTTACAATAGGTAAAAAGTGAACTTCCCAGTACGTTCCAGGCTTACCGTCTTCAGCAGCACAGGTGGTCTTGTGGCCCAGCCAATTTATTCATCAAAATGGCGATGGAAATTGTTCAGAATAAGGTTCGTTTGTTACCTTTGTGAGTTTAAGACGAGAGAAATTTACAAGGAAACCAACATGTTTTTTCTTTTTTTTTTTTTTTTTTTTCCTGGCAGGAATCATCCCTCAGGATGAAAGTTTACATGGTCTATAATTATTTCTTTATCTGGAAGATTGTCGGCAATATGTTAATGTTCCTATTTTACTGCATTGTGATGCCATTGGCAGCTGTGTTCCCCGAAGTCAATCTTCGTAGAAAGGAAGCAATTTTTGCCAGTTTTGTTATCACAGCAATAAACATAGCCGTTACAACTCCAAGGTCTAGTACTATGATCCCTGCAATAATGTTGACACTTTTTGCCATGTCTAGGTCCATTTTTCATAACTCAGTACTGACAAGAATTGGAACTTTTCAGATCGCTCTATCTAGCTTTTCCATGGATGCTTTTTGAAAGCGTAATGAGTTTTCACTGGACCAAGGCTACAGTCATTGGTCTCTTCCAGGGTAAGCGGGCTCACGAATGGATTGTCACGAAAAAACAGGGAGATTCTCTCATCAGACCAAATCCCGACCCAAATGTAGTACCAAAGGAACATACAAGACATGAGCGATTCACACAGAGGTGAATTTCGTACTATACTATAAATCGTCTTCTTGGCTTGCACTTCCTGTTTGTAGCTGGTCCTAAAACATTAATGACATGTTACAAAATTGGGGAGTTACATAGTCAGCCAGATCCCTATGATGGTAATAGGCAAATTTGTTTCTGTGGTTTTGTTCAGAAAGATTCAACAAGACCCTCTTTGAATCTAGCAGAAATACCTTGTACAATGTAAATGGTTTGTGCTAAGAATCCCCATCGTTTGGTTCTCAGTCGAACCAGTCTTTGTCTTCTATTACCAGATTGTTTGATCTAACAATAGAATATATTGAATTATTCCAGGTTACATCTACAAGAGCTTGGATTAGCAGTGTTTCTTCTGGCATGCGGATCGTATGGCTTGTTATGTCAAAAGGATCCCTATTCCATATACCTATACCTTCAAGCCATCTTCTTCACAGTGGCCGGATTTGGTTACTTTGGCACGATAATCAGGAGTTCTTAGAAGTAGCTAGCTTCACAAGTGACTTGCATAGTTGCATTGTATCTATTGCCGCCTTGAACGATATCTTTTACAGTGATTGATTTGTACATATGGAATTCTATTCTATACTTCCGACACTTCTCCAGTTTCGAATTTCTTTGTGATCATTGCTATAAATATCCTGTTTCGTTGCTTAATATAACGACTTCAAGAACTTTGCTACGACTATGACCGTGAACCTCTGATTAATCCATTAGGTTCATGGCTGAGGCAGAGAGATAACAGTGGAAAGAGTATCATATTGTCAGGTTCTTGGGGCTTACTCGGAGCAGCTAGTGTGGCAAAAACATAACTGAGATGAAGATCTGGAAGAACTCAATGATCATTCCTGATCGGTACACACAGATACACATACACTGATCAAGGTAATAAATACATCCTGCTCGAACTTAAATCGTGAGGTTCTTGAAATCTGGTGAAATGATTAAAGGAAAGATTCAAAGATACTATGTGGAGTTTCATAACCAGCTAGGAATTTCACCATGTATATTGTTCTCTATAAGATCTAGATCTCAATTGTACACTGAGGAAAGATTTCTCAGAGTTGTTGCAGCGGATTGAGAAACGAGTTAGGAAGAAGGAATTCATGTTTAACAATGGAGTAAATAACTGCTCTGTATATTTCTGTAAAAATGAATGTATGAATAATGAACTGTACAGAAAAGAAGAGAGACTTATCATCTATTTATACGCATCTATGATCTATCTATCTTGCTTGCTAATCTATGAGCTGTTCTATCTAATCCTATTGGTTAATCAGTAACCAAAATCTTCCAGTACACTATACTCCCTCCGTCCCAGAACAATTGTTACATTTTACCATTTTAAGCATCCTTTTGGAGTTGTTATATTTCCTTTTAGGGAAACTCACTATCAAATTATATTAATTTTTTAATTCTTTCATCAAACTCACTACCAATATAACACATTAATATATTAACTCTTAATACTTACTTACACATTAACTTAAACTCACAACCAATATAACACATTATTTTACTTCCTTCTTTATTTTTGGTGCACAAAAGTAAATGTAACATGTAGAATGAAACGGAGGGAGTATACATTTTCCAGACATTAAGTGGGGTAGGCACGATTATGGACCAAAATGGCAGGCACGTGGAGTTAAGGGAATAAAAAAAAATGTAATTTTCCCAAAATCTGTTTCCACCATTGATTTGCTAAGCAGAGCTGAAACAGGAATTCAAGTTAACAACAACCCAATTTCCCTGTTTCCACCATTAAACACCTACCTCCAAGTCCATCCATCAAATCAAACTCTTTGCAGTAGTACACTGTCTTCAGTTCATCAACTTTGCTTCTGGGAATCGAAAAGGGTTACCATTTTAACTCATAGGGATTACTACATTACTACTTCTTCTCCATTCTGATAAGAAGAAATGTAAAAAGTAAGAACAGAGAGCTTCTGTTTTGTTTTATTCACTTTTATTTACCTTGTTGTTTCTCTCTTTAGGTAATACTAATACTGTAATACAATGGGATAGACAGAGAGGATGACAAATGACAGTTCAAAAGATTCTATTTTCATTTTACATTTCATTATTTTTATATTCAAACTTCAAACCAATAATGGCCTTCTATTTTGTACGGTACAATAATGCAACACTGAGTTAGAATTTCTGCAAGTTGAAGCTTTAAGCATATTCTCCACTTGATGCTGCTGCTATAGATAAGCTTACATTATACATTAGATTGTTTCTCTATTGCAACACTAAACCATGGCTGCAATTCTTGACAAAACTGTTCTACTACTGGACTGGCTTCTTGGCTCAACTTCTGATGTTGTAGGGAGCATTAGGCCGGTTTGGGAGTTAGTTAGACGCTCGTTTTTAGTTCCATTGTTGAGTGTCACTCTGCACGTTTGCTTTTTCTTGTCGTTCTTGTTGTCTGTTGAGTGGGTTCTTATGATGTTTCCTGCTGTTTTGGGTAAGTTTTGGAGAAAGCCGGAGTTAAGGTTTAAGTGTGACCCAATCGAAGGCGATTTGGAGTCTGGAAATGAGTCTTTTCCTGTGGTTCTTGTTCAGATACCGATATTTAACGAAAAGGAGGTCTGTTTTTGTGTAGAGTTGCTGTCTATGATTGATTGATTACTGTGGTGAGTTACTGAGTTATGTTGATTGTGTTTTGCTGAATGGCAGGTGTACATGATTTCTATTGGTGCAGCGTGTAATCTTATGTGGCCTTGCGATAGGCTGGTGATTCAAGTGTTGGATGATTCTACTGACCTTATCATCAGGGTACTAATCCTTCACATTCAGTCAAG
>JAQRGC011863669.1:0-11908 GCA_028659135.1 Plantago lanceolata
TGTTTGCTTACTAAGTACTTCTAGAACTAAAGCTCTAAGCTAGATTAGTCCTGAGAGACCGACACTCAGGTTAGCTTCTCTACACTACATTTTTATAAGTGTATCGTTGTAGTTTAGCCCCTTTGGCTAGCAAAACAAATTCATTTTGATTTCGGGGTGTGACAAATCCCTTATCACACGTATTTGTTTAACTTTTACAGATTGTGAAGTTGTGATCGAAGTTGTCATAACTCCAGATGCAACTTCGATATCTGTTAGGAATATCATACGTACTCTATAGGAGTTTTAGATCTTGGACTAACTCTTATTGTTTGAGAGTGCACATATTTTATCAACGCCAACTTACGTGTGACTTGTAGAGTGTTGATACAAAGTGTTAATTTATTCTTTCCATGTTTCGCTCACGAAGATGAAATTAACTTGGGATTCAAAATCGTTTTTACTTTCGAAATACACATTCCCGAAAATGGCCTTATTTCAATTTGTCCTCAAATTAATCTGATTAGATGGAAGGAAAGAATATAGATTACTAGAAGCAATCACATTTGCAACAAAACAATTCAGCCTATAGCTACACTAGAAAGGCAAAAATCTGAGATTTTGCTTGCTTCAAAAAGGTTTCTAACAAACGTGGTTGAATTCTTTTCTTTCATCTTAGTTTCTGTTTTTTGTCTTCTCCACAATTAGCCCCAAAGAATATATTCCAATCACATTTGCAAATTAACTTCCTATATAAACACAAACATGTCCCACTTGATCTCCAGAACATAACAACACAACAAACATCTCAATTAACTTAAAAACCTCAATTCTGTTTTCTTGCATTTCATGGCTTTAACTGCTGCACTCGATACGATGCCCGATGCATTGAGGCAGAGTCGGTACCATATGAAGAGATGCTTTGCCAGGTAATTCATGAGGCTATGTAGTTAGTTTACATGCCTTTAACATGGTTCCAGAATCCAGACACAGTCTATTGCTTTTTTTGTTGCACTTGAAATTCGAAGAATTCTAACATAAGAAATGAAAAATGTCATGAAGGTTTACTGGAACTGGGAAAAGGCTGATGAAGTTCCAACAGTTGAAGGATGAGATGGAGCTAACAATTGAGGATAAGGTTGAAAGGTCTAAGGTTTTGGAAGGTTCACTTGGGGACATCTTGTGTTCTACACAGGTTCTTGATCAATACATTTGAACGAATTTCAATATCGGATATTAACAGAAAGGTGTCTTTACAGAATCCGCAAGTTTTTAAGTTCATGTAAAATTTTGCAGGAAGCTGCTGTGGTGCCACCTTATGTTGCTTTCGCAATAAGGCATAATCCTGGTGTTTGGGACTACGTCAAGGTGAATGCCGATAATCTGTCAGTCAATATAATCACATCGACAGACTACTTGAAATTCAAGGAAATGATCTTTGATGAGAACTGGTAAGTTACAGAAATGATAAAGGAAACATAACTGTTAATGAGATAGTATTTGGATTTAACGTGTGCAATGCAGGGCAACCGATGACAATTCGTTGGAAATTGATTTTGGAGCATTTGATGTCTCTACTCCACGGCTAGCCCTTTCTTCTTCCATTGGAAATGGACTTGGCTATGTGTCGAAGTTCATGACTTCTACGCTGAGTAAGGATTCTGGGAGCATGCAGCCATTGATAGACTACTTGCTGACTCTGGAGCTACATGGAGAGGTAGAATGCATGTAAATACATGATCATACCGGCCGGTAGAAGACCGTTGTCTTAAATCTTTAGGTGTGGTAACAACTAACAACTAACAACTGATTCTAATGAAACTCCAATCTGCAGAAGCTTATGATCAATGAGAATGTTAACAGCGTCGCCAAGCTTCAAGCAGCACTTATAATGACAGATGTTTTCCTATCAGCACTCCCAGCTGAAACACCTTACCAGAATTTCGAGCAAAAGTAATGGCCATAGGCTATATTCCCGATTCAATCTTCTATTCTGAGTAAAATTTTTGAATTTAGTATCTGATTTCGTTCTTCGCTTTCATTGAAACTTCCAGACTAAAAGATCTGGGATTTGAGAAGGGCTGGGGTGATAATGCAGAGACAGTTAGGAAAAACATGAAGACACTTTCGGAAATACTTCAAGCTCCGGATCCTTCAAACGTGGAGACGTTCTTTAGTAGGCTTCCTGCCATATACAAAATTGTTATTTTCTCGATTCATGGCTATTTTGGGCAGGCTGATGTTCTTGGTTTACCTGATACTGGAGGCCAGGTGGATATTTTGTTCTTTGATTGATACTAGTCATTTAACTTTTAGCATGATTCAAGTTTGAAATACACATACACTATATTTGAGCAGGTGGTTTACATTCTTGATCAAGTTAAAGCTTTGGAAGAAGAAATTTTGCTGAGAATAAAGCAGCAAGGGTTGAATGTGAAGCCTCAGATCCTTGTGGTGAGGTTATTAACAAAGTTTACAGAACATGTTTCATAGAAAACTAGAGATACCATAAGACTTGCATATGCTTACAGGTGACACGTCTAATCCCGGATGCTGAAGGGAACAAATGTAATCAGGAAATGGAGCCTATTGCTAATACATCACATTCCCACATACTGAGAATTCCATTTAACACAGCGAAGGGAGTTCTTGGACCATGGATCTCCCGATTCGATATATATCCTTACTTGGAGAGATTTTCTCAGGCATGTTTTGTTTTAGGCCATTAATGGGACAATAAGCTCTTAGTCCTCTTGAGTTCTTGGGCATGTTTTCTATATATGCTCTGTTTTCTGATCTGCCATGTTATATACAGGACTCTACTAAAAAGATTCTTGAGCTAATGGAAGGTAAACCGGACCTCATTATCGGTAACTACACAGATGGAAACTTAGTGGCTTCTTTGGTGGCTACCAAACTTGGTGTAACTCATGTGAGTATTAAGTATCTTCTCATAGTTTTTTTTTTCCACATATAATGCGGCATGTGGTACGTGAAGGTTGAAGTGGTTATGCTTTGATATATATAGGCAACAATTGCTCATGCTCTAGAGAAGACGAAATATGAAGATTCAGATGTGAAGTGGAAGGAACTGGACTCAAAGTACCACTTCTCTAGCCAATTTACTGGTGACATGATAGCTATGAATACTGCTGATTTCATAATAACCAGTACATATCAAGAAATTGCAGGAAGGTTGGTAACAGTTATGTGCTTGATGTTATGGAAAATTTAAGTTGTTAGTCGAAAAGGGAGGGATATTTTCAGTTCACTGATTATCATTACCTTTCCAGCAAGAACCGGACAGGACAATATGAAAGCCATGTGGCATTCACGATGCCAGGGCTTTACAGGGTGGTGTCAGGCATCAACGTGTTCGATCCCAAGTTCAACATTGCTTCTCCAGGGGCAGATCAATCAGTGTATTTCCCATTCACTGAAAAACGTCAGCGGTTTAGTAAGTTTCAGCCTGCAATCGAGGAATTGCTGTTCAGTAAGAATGATAATCATGAGCACATGTAAGTTTACGATCTAGCATTGCGATTACACTAAACAATTTATGGCTTTTAATGACTTTATACAAAGAAACTAGTAGATGGAACTCATGAAAAACATTAACAGCTATGTCTTTTCATGAACAGTGGACATCTTGCTGACAGAAAGAAACCAATAATTTTCTCAATGGCAAGACTTGATACAGTAAAGAACATCACAGGATTGACAGAATGGTATGGGATGAACAAGAGACTGAGGAGCTTAGTCAATCTTGTTATTGTTGGGGGATTTTTCGATCCAACCAAATCGAAAGACAGGGAAGAAATGGCTGAAATCAAGAAAATGCACACTCTAATTGAGAAGTACAAACTCAAGGGTCAGATAAGATGGATAGCTAGTCAAACTGATAGATACCGGAACAGTGAACTCTATCGGTGTATTGCGGACACCAAAGGAGCATTTGTACAGCCTGCTCTATATGAAGCCTTTGGCCTAACTGTTATCGAAGCGATGAACTGTGGACTGCCTACATTTGCTACGAATCAAGGAGGGCCTGCGGAAATCATTGTTGATGGAGTCTCAGGTTTCCACATTGATCCTAAAAATGGAGAAGAATCAAGTAACAAGATTGCCAATTTCTTTGAGAAGTGCAAGGGGGATGCTAAGTATTGGAATAAAATGTCACAGGGCGGTCTAATTCAGATAAACGAATGGTACATACTTGAATTCACTACTGTTAAATTTCATATAAATGTTGTGAGATGCAGTGAAAACATGTTATTCTCTTGGCAGCTATACATGGAAGATTTACGCGAACAAAGTTCTGAATATGGGATTGGTATATGGGTTCTGGAGACAGTTAAACAAAGAGCAAAAACATGCCAAGCAAAGATATGTTGACATGTTCTACAATCTCCAGTTCAGGAAGCTGGTATGTTAATTGGAGTACTGTTACATACATGTAACATGGAAGTTCAATGACAATTGATAAAAAAAATCATACCTGCCATTTGTTATTCATTTTTCCTTTCAGGCCAAGAATTTAACTATCCTGGGTGAAGAAAGCAAACCAGAAGAGCGGCAGGAGACTCGCGAAATTCAAAATGCTGCATCAGCACCAGTGGGGCTAGCACATCTAGCATCACAAGATTCTGCAGCAACATCTGCAGAGGAAAGAAGATCAAAACAAAGGTATGTGTAAAGAACATGATAAAATAATAATGAATAGCTCTGTTTATAAGAAAAACTAGGATTTAGGTTCGTATGAAGTGACATCTGAACCTACAATTTTGCAACTAAATGAAATCTAGTCTTAGATCATCAATCAGGACTCCGTGTTCATAGTCGAAGCTTTTGTGATGTCTGTGGTGTGAGTGTGATTATAACTGATAGTCATACAATTTGAAAACAGGCATGAAGCTGGAAAACAAACTGCAATACAGAGAATGGATTTGTCAAGAGTAACTCATCCACCGTGTATCTGCCATTGGTTCTGCTTATGCCTCTCCTCCTCGATTGTTCTTTATGCTATGCTGAAGATCTCTGGATGGTTTAAGTAATCTAGCTCAGGTTCTGTCTCCTGGCCCTGGAAAATAATAGTGTTACTTCAGTAACAAGAATACATTCATCGTAGGAAAGGAACTGGCATTCGGTTGAAATGCCAAAACGGAGATATAGTTGACATGTATCAGTGCGTATCTGCTGAGGCTTTTAATTCCAACTGTGACAACATAACAGAATTTCAGTATCAATAAAGTATCTTGTGTTTCAGATTCTTCACACAGAATAAGCTGGGGAAGTTGAAAGTTGAAACAATAAGCTAGGGAAGTTGCACAACGAATAAGTAGAAATTAACTGTGAAATCTCAAGCATTATGGAACAAATTATACAAACTGTGTGATTCATCAGGTTCAAAAGAAACATTATTCCTCGGTGACATATTGTGCAACTAAAAGATATTACATAATCAACATGAAGTGGGAGGGAGGATTGAAATAAACTAAGGACCTAACTTGAACTGGATACTAGACAGGACCATAATGTTTCGCTGATTGTTTAGAGAACAACCAACTCAACACTTTGTAAATAGTAAAGTAAAAGAGTAACATCGGAATGTAAAAGACACACAGAGTTTTCTCAAGTATTCTTACTAGTACTTGAGGTAAAGATCAGTTTAATTCCCAATGAAAGTTATTACAAATCTAACATGAGAATCCACTAATCGGAAAACACAAGGATGATGGTGAAATCACCAACTATTCTAACCTACTAATTTAAGAACAAATGTTCTTCTTATCTCCATGTAGAATTAAACTTGTGAAAAATAGAGAGCTTCAATGAGATTGATTCTTCAAAAGCTCAAGTCTGCTCCATGTGTTGTGTCCTTTTGAAGTCGAACTTCCTCAATCATTTATAGTTTACAATGTGTCATGCTTAAGGAAGTTTTTTTTCAATCAATGAATCTGAGAAGATCTTTGATTCTTGAGCAAGGGAGTGCAGCTCTCTTCTCTCTTTCCAAACACAACAGAGAATTTTATTAATTCCCTTCTTGAAGAAAAAAATCTCTTTCCTTATGTGTTGATTTCTTTCTTCCTTCTTTGTTCTTCACGAATCTTCCTTCTTTTTCTTTCCAGTACTTAACCCTGCATAACCACAATATACCAAAACTATGGAGCTAATTAATTTTGTTAAGAAACTGCAAAAGATCAATATAAGCTTTAAGTGTCAGGAACTGTGAAATGATGTTCAGCCAAATGTTTCGAAAACATTGCTCTAAACATCATATTTCTGACATTTTCAAGGATACATACCAATATATTCTTATTTTGGCTCACAGGCTTTATCTTCTTCCTCCTCCTTTTTCCGGCCATATTAAGAGAAAAATTCCTATCTTCACTTGCCACAACTGCTTCCTATTCTTCTCTTCCTCTGCCTTCTAAAGGAAAGCTGTCTTCCAGGCTTCCATCCTTCTTCTCCTGGTTTCCCCGTTCTCTTTTATATCACTTGCAACATTCCCACCATGAATAGACTCACCTTCAAAAGCTTTTCTCTTTCACTTTCTTGATATTTCCATCTCACTCTCATACTCATCGAACCATGGCTGCTTCTGTTTAATTTCCACGCAGGCTTTTTCTGCTTGATCTTGTCCTTTCAACGCAATCTAGGTCCAGTTCTTCTCTCAAGCACAACTTTTTCTCATCTCCATTTTCCATCTCAATTTCTTCTCCAGTCAACCGCAATATCTTCTCATCTCCATTTTCCATCTCAATTTCTTCTCCACTCAACCGCATTTTTTTCTCATCTCCATTTCTTCTCCAGTCAAGCACAATTTGTTCTCTAGTCAAGCGCAATATCGTGTCATCCCCTTCTCCATCTGAATTTCTACTCAATCAGTTAGTTTCAATGGCTCACAGCTCAGACCATATGTGTTTTCAAGGAAAATCTTCCTCAAGAGTCTTTTGTAGAAGCTGCTTAGCGCAATTTACATTTCCCATACATTCTCATCTAAGCACTTCACACACAAGCAGCCCTGTTCAACATAACGAAGATCCGTCAAATTCAGCTTCAAATTTGTTCCCTTAGCAAAAACTCAAAGAACAAACCATCATCAAATTAAACACGCACTTCATGAATTCAAGAATTCCTTGACCACAACTCCCCAACAACCATGTGGCAGGTATGGTATGCCACCTGTCTCAGTAGATCTCCATTCAGAATTTAGGCAGATCACTCTCCCTTCTTAACCGCCTTAGCATTTTTTACACTTCTCACTAACGCCTCAATAAAGAACGACCCTGCAGCACCTTTATTTCATATGCTCCTTTTGAAAAAAGCCTCTGATTGACACTGCAAAGAAGTTTGCTAATCACGTCTTTTGTAGCTACTGTAAGCTTAGCGTCCTCAGGGAATTTTTGTATGTGTTCTCCAGTTCACTATCTGTAGATACAAGCCAGAAATACAAATTTACTTGTTGTTTTACATTATGGGAAAGTAACACCGATAGCCACTCAACATCAAGGCAAGAAGGATAAATGTGGAGCAGATATCATGTTGCTCAAATAAGCAAATAAAACAAGGGTGAACCACAATGCAGGTTGGACTAGATTTTATAAATCTGTAGTTTAGCAGTTGAGGAAGAGAAAAGGCAAAGCATACAACTAGCATGAATAATTCAGGTTCCGAAAACTATAACTCCAGCCTAAAATAATGAAATGCGAAGTAGACGATAACTACATCTCGAAGAAAGGAAGGAAAAAAAAAAGAAGAAAACAAATAATTTAAAATCAAGAAGAGACCACAACGTTTTCAGCATTTTATATATAAAAATACAGCCTCCACAATGGAAAAGCAGAGAAATAGACGATAGAAAGAGGAAGACCAATTCCTCAAGCAACTAGACAAGGGTGAAGATCATTATTTACACCGGCATACACACATATCTCAAAGTGTAAACAATGAAAAATAAACTTTTCCAGGATAACTGTGAACAGTACTTGATTCCTTGAAGAAATTTGAAAATGAACTTTCACTAAAGTCTGATAATTGCAGATCACCATATATATCAAGTAGTAAGTTATCGGTCTTAATGTCCCTGTAGAAAGGGAGAAAAAGAAATCATACGCAAAATCTTAATTTAAAACCTAAGTTAAAAATGAAAATTTAAGCTACAACACTATGGTGTTTTTAGTATAATATCTCCTTCACAAGTCAATTTGGATTGAATTGAATTGCGTTGGATTCATCATCCTCAACATATTTCCTGTTCATGCCATGGATCTCTTCTTCTTTTCCGGTAATTAATTTAGATTATTTTTTCTCTCTCCTTCACTCACTCACCACCTCCCCCGTCACTTGAGCTTCTTATACAACCTTCAATTCACAACACACATGGAGCTCACGCAGAAGGAGCTCGTTACCGCCCAAAACCAATCCAATGCAACCCAATATACATACATGGTTGTATTAGTTAACAATCTCTTTACAGATCTAATATGGAAGAAGCAATCCGTTTGTCATCAGGAGAAATGGCAAATGAAAAGGAGACGAATAGAAACTTCTAGATTCATTTTATTTCCGAAGTAATCGACAGGAATGGTAAAAGATGGCTCCTACATTGGACATTTCTCCGATTACTTGAGGACCCAAAAGTGTGAATCGTACAATCTTACGGTAGGTGGTGGTAAGTTGGCAGTTTGGCACAACTTTTTGAGAAGAAACTGACTACAAGTGATGTGAGTAATACATTAAATCGGATCGTGATTCCCAAAAAGTATGCAATTGAGCAGTTTCCTCTTGTGGACAAGGGCGAGGGCATAGAGCTGTCTTTCTTGATCAAGCAAACAAGTCACAATAGGGTTGTGCAAGAAAGACGAGCTCTATGGCCTCGCCCGTTTCCATGGGAGGAAAATGCTCAACCGCGTACTTTTTGGGGATGACGATACGAAATAACATATTACTGACATCACTTGCAGTCGGTTACTTATCAAAACGTTGTGTCAACTTACCAACACCTACCGCAACATTGTACCATTCACACTGTTGGGCCCTCAAGTAACCGGAGAAATGTCCAGTGCAAGAACCATCTTTAAGCATTCTGTTGATTTCTTCGGGACTAAAACGACTCTCAAAATTTCTCTGTGTCTCCCTTTCATTTTCTATTTGTCCTGATGACAAACGGATCTATTCTTCCATACTCGATCTGTAAAGAGATTGTTATCAAATATTACAATGTATATATAATGGATTGAATTGCATTCATTTGTGGTGGTAAGAAGCTCCTTCTACGTGAGCTCCTTCTATGTTGTGAATTGAAGGTTGCGGAAGAACCTCAAGTGAAGGGGGCATCTGTGAGTGAGTGAAGGAGAGAGAGAAAGCCTAATCTTAATTTATAGTCGCAAAAGAAGAAGGGATCCATGCACTTGGTTGAATAGTACAGGAATGTTGAAATCAATGCTTGGGATGTCGAGAGGAATGTGATCAAATCATTTGGTGTGGGAGGTAACATTATCCTTAATGTTTACAGTTGCTGGCTCGTTAATCCACAGAAAACGCGAATCAAAGACCTCGACCTCGTCAATCCATAGCCAACTCGATTCAAGATCTCCGGTTCCCGTTTAAGGTTTGGTTCCGTTGTCACCTCTTCCACTGTGGGGGTTTGTTCGGCCGTTTGTGCTTCTGGATCTTCAATTTCTCCCACCGTTTCACCAACCAGCGCCATAAGTTGATGATCCACCATAATTTCCTCCTGTGGCTTTTCCGAGGTGATTGATGCAAGCAGGCAGGTTTCAAAAGTAACCACTTCACTAAGGCTTAGCTTATACAGAAGCACCATACACTTAATTCCACAACTAATGACTTTCTTCAGTATGCATAAATAAATTAACACCAAATAAATGATACCTTTCTCCATGGACCAGATTTTGATTAAGTGTGGGTATGGTTCTCTTACTGCACATCGACAAAAATGACTTGTAGTCATTTCCCTACGGACTCTGACATGCACAAAAACATTTAGTTGTTAGGATTCAAACTGCAAATTTGTTTGCACATTGGTCATAACAACTTGTAAAATGCCGATAATGTGGATTCAAACTCGTAATTAGACACAACATAACAACTTGTTGGACCATGGCAAAGTAAAGTATCATCATGAAGAACCATTTCCTGATGTATTGTATGTATGGTTCATATCCCAAATAAAAATATGAAATCCATGAGAAACTGACTATATGAAAGAATATTCACCTTTTTCTCAAAAAAAAAAAAAAAAAAAAGAATATTCACCTCACCAAAAGCACCCTTCCCGATCGTTGTCAGTAACTCAATCATCAGCACCCATTTTGTGCCTCTGGAGACGCATATATTCAGTTTCTTTCTTCTCTAAGAACTTGAGCAGGTTACTCTGATCTTCCTCAGATACATCTGCATCAGCAAACTTCTTCTCAAGTAATATCTGTCTGTTCAGATAAAAATAAGAAAATTGGCTCACTCTACCAAACAGAGAACAAAAAATCATCGATTAACAACCAGAAGATTGATACTTGAAATAGCACCAGATAAAACAACCACACACACTTCATTATGCCAACAGTGGTAATATTACTCAATCATCATATAGTCATATAACAATCGAATAATGCACCATACCGTTCTCTCCTCTCCTGAAGATTTTTCATCTGCTCCTTGTAGTGGTTCTCAATATACTGCTTTGCAGAAGCAACCCGCTGTTGCGTAAGATTTGAGGCCTCCTCTTCTGAGAGAGGTTGTGAATCTTCTCTTTCGCTACTTCACATTGAATCCTTCTTACTACCAGTAGCAGACGATCTCAAGCGATCTATTGGTTGAAACTTATGCAGCCAGCTCCTCGCTGAATCCATCGATTGTTTTTCCTCAACTATAGAGGAAAAGTACAAGCAGCCAATAGTCTCACATTCTAAATCCACACCAATCATATCAGTCCTAAAATGAAAAACCTAAAATAACACCATGAGTCCATGACACACCTATTAACATCCACAGTAAGTTACCACTTGCAACATCCACAATGCTAAAATCTAATACCAAATTCAATGTAAAAAAATGCCAAGACTATTCAACTCATACAAACTCATAAGAGTACATGGATGTCATATATAACACTCATAAGCACCTAACATCAATGTGAATAAACTATAAAAAAACAAAACAATTTTGAAATGTTCAACAAAATCATCTGATTATTTCAATAATCATAGCATCTCAAACCCATTTATCAAAGAAAAAAACACTTCTTGTTCAAAAAATCAAACACGCTCATGAGAGTAAATGGATGTCATATAACAGTCATAAGCCCCTGACATCAATGTGAACAAACCAAACAAAGCCAATCTTGAAATGTTCAAATAAAATAATTTGCTTAATTTTCACAACAATCATAACATCTCAAGCCCATCAATGAGAGAATCAATCACAAAACAACAGCTTGTTCTGAAAATCGAAAACACTCATGCGAGTAAATGGATGCCATATAACACACATAAGCCCTTCACATCAATGTGAACAGACTAAAAGAAGCCAATCTTGAAATGTTCAAATAAAATCATTTGCTTGATTTCAACAACAATCATAACATCTCCAACCTATCAATGAGAGAATCAATCACAAAACAGCAGCTTATTCACACAATCAGAAACACTAATACGAGTAATGGATGCCATATAACACTCTTAAGTTAAACCACCTGACATCAATGTGAACGAACCAAACAAAACCAGTCTTGAAAACCATTTTCTCAATTTCAACAACAATCATAACATCTCAAACCCATCAAGCACAAAACAACAGCTTATCCACACAATCAAGAACCAGTACCTTTAATCAGATGATCCTGGAGAATCAACAACAACCCTGTTGCAAAACCCAAATCACAACGCTCCAACATAAATCAACAAACACC
>JAQRGC011863672.1:0-12377 GCA_028659135.1 Plantago lanceolata
TTATATATTATTGTATTTTTAGGGTACTATTCCTCACTTTTACAATAAATAACTAATTTCAATCATTTCCTTAATATTAGTGTATTTACCTTAAACATCATATTTTAGAAAATGGAGGGAGTACCAGGCAAGTGTTTTTCACAATTTTCCTAGTCACATGTCACAAGAACATTAGGTTTTGAATTTGTCTTTTATAATGGTTTGGTTTCCAATTGCATGACGGTTTTAGTTTTACTTATCGAGATGTAATCAAAGTTATATCCTCTAATACAATGTGAAATCACATACGTTATATCAGAGGGTGTACACCGTTGCTGCTACGTGTTGTGTATGTATGTACACTAAAATGAAAAAGTATGACCGACGAAAGGGAGGACATGGTCCAAGCGATAGTATTACTTGGCTGCTGTACAAATGACCACAAAGACTTGGAATTCCACAAGTAGAACCAAAGACTATGACACATACATTTTGTTTTTATAACCTCCATGACACACATCACACGTTATAATAGTTCCCTTCCCATCATGTATGAGTAATCAATTCTTGTTCAGTTAACACATAAACCAAAATCATATCATATCTAATGAATTCATCATATGAAACTTGTACGTGTAACATTTAATTCAAAGTCTTGTGAAGCTGGTTATCAGTCTTTTTCTCTCTTTCCCTACATATATACGCTACTATTATATAACCCGCAATTTTAACTAATCTCCAGATCAAACTGAATCACCAAATCATCTTCATATGAAACTCCAAACGTCACATCATAATTCCGAATTCACAGAGTCACCTCTTATGCAGTGGCCTCTAAAACATCCATTTTTATACAAAAACTCCAACTCGAAACATTACTTGAGAAAATTCCAACAACTACTTACTTTAGTTTAATTAACGCATGCAAACAATAATTCTCACCTGCATTGGTGCGTGGTATGCTAGTGTAGGACATAATTATACCAACAACAAACAAGCTCCACTCTTTAAGCTAGTGAGTTATTAGTGAATAATGATGCCACATGGACAAGAATCTTCTAATGTAATTAATCATAACACAGTTGAATTTTCAAATAAAGACACCTAAAGAATTTTTTATTTTTTTTAAAATATTATGAGAACATGGTAGTTAGATTTCACCAATTTTTTGTTATTAAGTTAAACAATTAATCACAACTTTTTCAAGGAAACATAAACAGGAAAGTGAATCTGAGAATCAGTCAAAAAGAACTTTCCAACCTTCAATACATATAGTCTGGTCACTGGTGCTCTCCATGACCCAACTATTTGGCTTCTTCATTTGAGTCTAAGTCACTGTTATCTTTGCCAAATTCAACTTACTATCAATACTTCAACTCAAGCTTTCTGTAAGAAGTTCAATTCAAGAACTCAAAGCCCCTGATGGAGAAAATCACCAAAGAGGAAGAAGAGGATATCTTTTATTCTCCAGAAAGAGAAACCAAAGAAGATGATGACGACAATGAAGAAGAAGAAGAAATTAATGAGGAGATGCGTAACAACGAGGAGGAGACGAGAAAGCTGGACCTTATGAGAGCCATGGTTGAGAAGCAATTTTCACCCTGCAAGGTATGATGCATCTTTCATCAGCATTCAATAATAATAACCTCTTTTTCAACATTTTTCAGAATAATTTCCTCAAATCCAGCTTTACTGCAAGTTTATTGCTTCAAAGAATCAAAATGAACATACTGGATCTAACAGCTGTTAATCCAATCCTAATCTATGTTAAACAGTGCTATCTAGATGCTATCTTTAAGTTGGTGAATTTTAAGTGGTTCTACTTCAGTAACTCTCCGAGTCACTGTCACTGATCATGTGATAAAAATACATCAATCTCATTTCTACAGCATACATAGAAAAACTTGATCATAGAATGCCAGTAAATGAAGTTCTTTTTGCAAATTAAGGATCACATAGAACCAATTATATATGGGTATGATGCTAAACATAGTTCAAACTTATGCTTTGTATATCTGTATAACTATAACCCAGGGAAATTCGAATTCCAACACAAAATGAACTCCTTATGGTTATCCAGTTTTACATGTTGAATTCATGATTATTATCTATTACTACAAGCTTCGGTGTTCAACCAAAAGTGTTAGTTACTTAATAGTAACAAATAAGCAATCTGCAATCATCCATTCGGAGTTTCGGACAGTCAATGATCAATGTATTCTTCTAAAAAAATCAATCATCAATTATGGAATCTCTTGTAGAATTTAAATAATATTTATAATAAGATTTAGACTCCATTCGAGTTACTGCTGAAATATTGACCAAAATTTATATTGTTGTTTTTATACATCACAAAGGTCTGCATCATTTTTGCTTCCGTTTGCAGGAAGCAGATGATATGACCTTGAGAAGGTTTCTACATGCACGCAATCTAAATGTGGAGAAAGCAGCAACAATGTTCATGAAATACGTTACATGGAGGCGAGACTATGTTCCAAAAGGTTTCATCTCTGCATCAGAAATTCCTAATGAACTAGCACAGAACAAGACTTTTATGCAAGGAAAAGACAAAAATGGGTGTCCAGTTGTAGTTATGTTTGGTGCTAGACATTTTCCGTGCAAAGGAGGCATAGAGGAAGTAAAGCGTGAGCCTCTATTCGAACCTTTACAGTTAAAGCTTTCTTGAAATACATTCGTAATATATTTCTCACATCGTACTGCGTAATTCAGGATCTGTGGTGTTTGCACTGGATAAAATAAGTTCAAGGTACTGCACTGTATTCTTCAATTGCAAATTTATACTGCTTTGTGGGGTGTTAACATTATGAAAGTTCCACGTTCCTTTCGTTGAAGATATTGTTCAAAATTATCCAATGTAAATAGAATAAAGCAGTCACATTAAGAACATGAAAAGGAAAAATGACCAACAGTAAAACTTTTACTGACCTCGCAGCTGAATCAATGGCCTGGGTTGGTGTCTTGGTGCTTTAAAAATGCCTGGACGTATAAAGTTCTGCAGTTTTGCAACCGTGGGGGGAATACATTATGAAATCATCGTATTAAACACTTCATGCAAGTATCAACTGTTTCAGTGCTAAGTTCGGTATTTGTCTATGAATATATGCAGGATTCCAGACGGACAGGAGAAGTATACATGCATTGCAGATCTTAAAGGATATGGTTATTGTAACACTGATGTCCGTGCAGCCAAAGCAGCACTTGCCATTTTACAGGTTAAAAAAAAGTTCACTCATGCATTAACAAAGTATTACTCTATTAACCATTGTCAAATTGCAAGATACAACACCCAAGAGAGAATAAGCCACACAACGAATGAAGATCATTTACACTTGAGCAACTAAGCAACTGTGTTTCGGTTACAGGATTACTACCCAGAAAGGCTAGGGAAACTCCTGATTATACATGTACCATACATCTTTATGACTGCATGGAAGATCATTTATCCATTTATCGACAAAAATACCAAGAAGAAGGTAAAGATAGTAAGATTCTTCATTTCTCACTTCAAGGGCTTAAACTCCATGATGTAATGCAATTTATCTAATTTGTAAACAGATAGTGTTTGTTGAGAACAAGAGACTGAAGGATACTCTGAGGGAATACATAGATGACAGCCAGCTCCCAGATAATTACGGCGGAAAACTGCAACTAGTTCCCATTCAAGAAGCCTAGATGATGACTCGCTCAAAGTACTAATCATGTAAAAGTGATAGTCATCAGCTAGCTAATATATTGAGTACAAGAAACTCCGAATATACTGGAGAAATATACATGTTGTAGCCTCTTTTCTCAGACCAGATACTGTAAAAGAAGCAACAATATGATATTTGAAAATTGAAATGCATTTTTCAATCAAAATTCAACTGCAGGTTGATCTTCATAAACTATACTGCGTGCATGTTTATTTACGCCAATAGTACATAAAAGCAACTATATCTTACCCAAAATACCAGCATGATTTCTATAAGGACTTCTGAAGAGAAACTCAGAAGTTTGGAAACAAATTTCACTGAGGTGGCCAACATCCAAATTTAGAACAAAATCAGAAGCATTAAGCTAAGATGCTCACTAACACATTCTTTACCCGCCACACGCCAAGCAATGAAGAAAATTACTACTCCTCTAGCCCCGAAAGAAAATAATGTCACAGAAAGTGCAACGAAATCTAATGCAGACTCCACTGAAAAGAAGACATTCTCACCGAACTCACTGCGAGCTTTAATGAGTTTGATCTCTATTAAGGAGCCTGAGAAAGAACCAAATTCAGCATCCAAGAAAAAAGGCAACAACGAAACCTATACAAATCCAGTCATGATCACTGAAAACATAAATTTTACTCGCTTGAATATAGTTATGCTACCAAAGAGAATGACAATGCTGATATAAAGCGGCATATAATGTTGGTACCGAACCCATGATTTGTCCCAAGTTACTGCATTGCGAAATAGTGAAAATCTGTTGTTCCATCACGTGATACCTCATCCGCCTCAATAATAAAGCATATGTTTTTGCAGATTCAAGCAGAAGTACGGTCTCAACCAACTATGTTAACAAGAAGCCATTCAAAAAGGCAGCCGCAAGGGGGCGGCACAATCTCAATGCCGCCTCCATCTCCACTTCCTACATCTTTATCCAAGAACAGAGCACCTTCAAACAGCTTATGATCATCAAGAAGGAACATTGAAACGCTGGCAAATAGCATGCAACTCCTGTAACTGAAAGGATCACACACGAGAACACATCTCCAAATATTGAATGATGTATATAACATGCAAAATTCATGTTTCATCTCATTGCAAACTGATGACATACTGATTGAATTGGTTATTGCAGAAGTCCTGCAGGATGTATTGTATCATATTTGCTTCCTGTTTTCACGTTGATTAAAAAATCCTCCCTGTAATTCAAAATTCCTTGTTTCCAATGTATTGTATCATATACAACTTTGTTTAAAGATTTATCATTGCAGACGATCGAGAAATGAATGAGAATAAATGTAGACAATAACATTTTCATGACAATTGGCTTACATGGAAAACAGGGACATTTGCAAAGCAGGTTTTATATCATGCACAGAATAATTGCGCGCTAAAAATGAGAATCTCTAAACATTGGAAAATTTACATCATGACAGGAGGAATAATTTATCTACCTGAGATAAGTACTGATCTTAAGACAAAATAAAAACTTGGAGAGAATCATTACCCGCTGCCACAGATTCATCTTTTATCCTTCTAACTGATTCTTCAAAACCCCTTCCCACATCATCGTTCCTGGCCGTTTTCACGATCAACTTTTCCAGTGTGTCAATTTCTCCAATTTCAGCTGGGACTTCCTTCAGATCGGGACATTTCAATATAACAAGCTTCTCAAGAGATGGAAAATGTGTGCTTTCAGCTCTCCATTCCTCCAAATTCCATAACCATTCCATCTTGAGGTACTTGAGCTGAGGAAACCCTCCTTCAATTGGTTCCCACACTTTTCCATCAAATGCGTCATGCTTCAGTTTGAGCACTTGAAGATGAATCAAATCACCTATCGATGTCATCTTTTCCCAAGGAAGTTGTGTGGATTCCAAACTCAATCTCTTAAGTTTGATAGGGAAACCAATGTTCGTCACTCTAGGGCCATCATAGTGACGGTTGATAGTAAGATCTTCAAGATGGTGTAGATTAACAAGATTGTCGAGGCTAAACTCTTTCTCATCATCATCATCATCATTATCATCATCATCATCCTCATCATCATTGGAGATTTTATGGTACTTGATTTGCAGTTTCTTTAGATTCTTCTGCAACTTCAGGATGATGCTCGCAGTGAAATCATAAAAATTCAATAAACCAGTAAGAGTTTGGAGGGCGGAAGACTCTATGCTGGAATCTTCATTTATCCCCGAGGCTGGAAACGGCGGCAATTTCATGTTTACTTCGTCCGACACAAGATGCCGTAGACGTGGCATCTCCCAGATTTCCACTGGCAAAATCAAATCATACGTATCAGAAGAAAAAGCATATCCGCTGCTAACAAAAAGTGTTTCAAGATTCCTTAGCTTGGAAATGGATTTTGGAACCATTAATCCTTCATCACCATATTCCTCCTTGTGAAGATGAAGGTACCTTAAATTTTTCAGACTAACTGAAATTCTGAAAGCAGAAAAAGACCACGGAACTGTTCCCAGCACCCTGAGCAACTTAAACTGTGGTATAATATCTGGCAGTTGATCATAATCCATGGAACTGTCAAATCGAAAAGTGCGGATAGGTGAATTAAATGAAATGCTGCAGTCAAGATTGAATTCCGGGAAACTTACTCTTCGTTGTTGGTCTTTTATGATTCTTAGAAAAGTATCACCATCCATCTCACTGCTTCCATCATGACGATAAAGAAATTTCTCTTTCCGAGCTTGTATTAAAATCAAATCCCTCAACACATCATGAATGCTTGATGTTTTGATTTTCCCGTCGTGCCTCGTCTTCTTGACCAATATTAGATTTCTCTCTACCAATTCCTCCAAGCATTCCTCCGCAACCATTTCCATTGTTTTCGATTCTATTGGTTTTAAGAATCCTTCAGCACACCACAACCACACAAGTTCCTTCGTTGGAATCTCTTCATCTTCTGGAAACATCCCCAAGTACAAAAAGCATGCTTTTAGCTGAGGAGGCAAGTTTGTGTAACTCAAAGACAGAATTCTGTGCAAGGAATCATCATCTGCCGCTGCTTCTGCTGTTGTACTTGTTGCAACATTTTCCCAGTGATCTTTGGCATTGTTAAGTTTCAGCAAACCTCCTATCACAACAAGAGCTAGTGGGAGCCCTTTGCAGTTTTCCGAAATCCTTCTTCCGATATAGTATTCAAATTTACTGGGACAACCAATTTCCTGCCCATACACAGTTTTTCGTAACAGATCCCAACTCTGCTCCTCACTTAGCAACTGCATTTGGTGTGCACAAGTACTGGAAGAGCCAATTACATATGTGGCAATGTTTGCCAACCTCGTGGTCAAGATGACGCGGCTGCAATTGTTGTCGTTTGGAAATGCATTTCTAACGCCATCCCACAGTTTTTCTGCCCACACATCATCAAGGATGATAAGATATCTCCGGCCTACTAATTGTTTGTGCACTTGCACAATCAGCTCTCCAACTGACCCATCCGGTTTTCCTGGGAGGAGCCCCTGAAGAATCTCTTTGACATTATACTCTTGTGAAACAGTTGCCCAGAAGCGAACATCAAATCGGCTGACCGTTTTTGGATGTTCAAAAACAGCCCTAGCTAGAGTAGTCTTTCCAATACCACCCATTCCAGTGATGGGAACGACCTGGAACGTGGTTGGTCTCCCAGTGATCCGATCCAATATCTTTGTCAAATTGTCATCGAGTCCCACACTATTGTCAATGGGACTGGGTGGCCCACTTGGCGAACTAGAACTTGTCGCAGCAATATTATGTAAATAACTGAAAGTTCCTGATATAGCTAGTTTGTTATCAAGAATCTTCATCCTCATCTTCGTTGCCTCTTCCAAAAGAAGGTCGACTTCTTCAAGGCAACAGGAAAACTCAGCCGCCGTAGGTAGTAGAGATGATAATTGCACACCATCTCCATCTTCATCGTCAAATTCATCTCCAACTCCAACTTCAACTTCAACTTGTTGAGCGAAGGACCATGTGAGGATATACTCGAGCATGTCCTCCATCTTGTAGGCAGCATCTCTGATCCAACTTTCAAGATGATCAACCTCTGAGGAGTAGTGTGGTCTCCCGGAAATATGCTCAAAAAAATCTTGGAAGCGAACAACTTTTTCACGTAGAGAGGTCATTTGGTCTTTGGTACAAATGGAGCTGTAGTGGTGTTCATTGGGTAAGATTTGGTCTATGACTTTGGTAACAACAACTAGAGAAGCATATGCCATTTTTTTTAGTAATCGTACGTGCTTTTTCGGAGGGATCAATTATCTGTTGCAGGTGAGATGCAAATCAAGCAAGACAAGGAAAGGAAGTAAGGATGTATTTAGAGAGAAGAGAATAGCAGAAAAGGTACAAAAATACATGTACATTTCTCTCTGTATAATACTCCTTGCAATAATAATAATAAGCTTGCAAGGTGTACGTAGACTGTACACATGCTAATTAGTTGACTTTTCTTTTTCTTAATTAGTAAAACTCCATCAAAAGGTTGTTATATAATACTACAGGGCAGGCAACTAATTGCAGAGTTTTAAAATTGTTAAACAAATCACTAAGAAGCTTCTCTAGAGTCCAAAGATTCCAGAAACATGTGAATATGTGATCTCATTCTGTGTGTGAGGAGTTAAACAGATTAATTAATTGTTAGACACATTATTCTTGCAAGCTGTAACGGGTAACATGTTTAGTTGACTTGTCTTTATACGAGGATCGTGTTCAAGTCTGAATATCATCAATGTTTGCGTTAAATTTGCATCATGTGATCATCGACTACTCAAAAGGGATCGCATACAAAATTAAACATGTTTACCCATATGTACTACGAGTAATAACTAGGAAAATTCAAAGGTAGACTTGGTATGCCTAATTTATAGACCTTGTGGCTAGGATTGTGCCACACATGAATTAATTGTGGGCCAAGTGCAATAATAACATCATGTGGTGTATTTTAAACCACAAGGTCTACCAAAAAGTGATCACATGCTGCAAATTTATATTCAGACTTGAACACGGTCCGCGAATAAAGACAAGTCAACTAAACACGTTACCCGTTACAGCTTCCAAGAATAATGTGTTTAACAATTAATTAATCTGTTTCACCAAAGAACTTCCCATACGTTCACATCAACGAAATAATACTATGAGAAGTATCAGTCAGCCAAAAGATAGCACTGTACTTTCTAGTCTCATAACATAACTAAAGCAAAACAGAATAAAATAATTCAATTTCGACAAAAATGCTCATACAAGCATTTCAATTTTCAACAAACAGTTAATGCACATAAACAAAATAAGAGATTAGTCAGTTTACCGCATAGTGTCAATTAATGAGGTACCACCGGGAAGAATGACTGAGAAGGAACCCTTTTCCTGAATCTATTCATAGGATCGTTAGGCGAGAGCAACGGCCATATCTTCCTCTGAACAGAGCTTCACTACTTTGCGTTTGCCATATTCCTCCACATTGTTGTGTTTCTTCAAATTGGTGGGCCAAAAGTACTAATCATGTAAAAGTGATAGTCATCAGCTAGCAAATATATTGAGTACCAGAAACTCTGAATATACTGGAGAAATATACATGTTGTAGCCTCTTTTCTCAGACCAAATACTGCAATAATATGAGATTTCAAAATTAAAATACATTTTTCAATCTAAATTCAATTGCAGGTTGATTTTAATAAACTATACTGCATGTATGTTTCTTTACACCTATAGTACATAAAAACAACTCTCTTACCCAAAATACCAGCATGATTTTTTTTTTCAATTTTTTTTTCATTAATAAATGGTACGTAGTGCTGTGAAAATCTATAAGGACTTCTGAAGAGAAAACTTTGAATTTTGGAAACAAATTTCACTGAGGTGGCCAACATCCAAATAAAGAACACTATCAGAAGCATTAAGGACTTACTCTAAATCAAGCTAGAAAAGTTCAAACATGCAAGCAGCAATAGCATTAGCAGTAGCAATTTACTCAACACAAAGCAATAGTACTTGATATCAAATATATATCATGCATCTAGATAACTAGTTGAAGTGTGAGATACTGAATCTGGTTTACTTCTATGGGAAACTTATGACCAGAATACAAATGAGAAGTGAAACGTGCCAAGAATCTAGATAACTGACGTCATAACAAGATCAAATAAAATCACAAGGATTCTCGCCGCTTGATTGGGTTTCTACCAAAATTTAGTGTTTCTATGAGAAGTTGAGTACAACAACCTGCTTGAAGTTCCACGTCTGGAGCAAACTGCCGAATAAGGGCATCATTTTCAGCTGAACCATGTGTTCACTCTGTTTCGATCCTCCCACCTCCTTCAATAACATGCCAGCTGAAATAAATAAGTTCTCTTGACGCACAAAAATTAAGACGCATGACCTTTAAGATGGACTACCAATAGTCTCCACAGCTGCAAGAGCCATTCTCAAATCTATGAAAACGGATCCTGTCCCTAATTATTATTACCCTATGTAATATCTGTGACACTATTTTCATCCAAGAGTGACAATCCAGACAAGTACGCAAGTTCTTCGAAATCGAAACTTCGGTTCCAGGACTAGTTTTTAGGATCCCAAATGCCAAAGCCAATTTTTCACTGTGATAATTCAAATTTTCCTCCTTTTCTTCCTCCGATATATCCATCAATACTAAGTCCCCTTCAGATACATGCCCTTTTAATTTAGTTTGGCAGACTAAAGCTTGCAAGACTTTGTAGATTGCTTCAGTATCAGGATGTGACCTATCACCAGCTCTGAAGTGGTGGATGGAACCTTGGCATTCAATCCAACTCTTCCCATGAATTTTACTAACTCTCTTCTTGTTCATGACGTGTCTCACATCTTCTGCACAGTCCCATTTCCTAATAGAGCAGTACATATTTGACAAAAGGACATAATCTCCACTTGCAAGATGTCTAATATTTGTAATAGCAACCTCACCCAAGTCAGAATGTTTGTGCGTTCTACAAGCACTAAGTAATGCCCTCCATATAACTACATCAGGCTCCACCGGCATTTCCTTAATTATCGAATAAGCTTCTTCTATTAGCCCAGCTCGACCAAAGAGGTCAACCATCGCCCCATAATGCTCCAATTGTGGCTGCATTAGATAGTTCTTTTGCATGAGATAGAAATACTTGCGGCCTTCTTCCACAAAACCACAGTGGCCACATGCTGTGAGAATTCCTATGAAGGTAATTGGATCAGGTTTTATTCTGTTTTTTTCCATCATTGAGAACAATGACATTGCTTCTACAGCAAGTCCGTGCATGGCAAACGCATTTATCATTGCATTCCATATCGAAACATCAGTTTTTGGAGAGCCATCAAATACTGATTTTGCTGTGCCAATTCTACCACATCTCGAGTACATATCTACTAATGCAGAAGATAATATATAATTCAGCTCAATTTTTCTCTCTGTCATCAAACCATGCACCCACTTTCCATAACTAAGAGCTCCAAGCCTAGAACACGCCGTCAACAAGGATGCAAAGGTAAACCCATCGGGTTCGATTTCTGTTCCTAACATATCATTGAACATGCCTATTCCCTCTGCAAACAATCCATTTCTAACACAACCTTTAATTGTTGAGTTCCAGGTCACAACATCCCGGGTAGGTAACACTGAAAATACTCTCTTGCCAAGATCAACTTCCCCAACTCTCATCAAATTATCAATCAACATATTGGCTGACACAACACCGAAATCGGAAAAGCATATTTCATCGAGTACCTGGCGAGCAAGATACCGTTTCCCACAAGATACATATACCATTACCAACTGGGACAGAAGTGACGAATACATTCCATATCCATGCTTAACTATTCTACCATGTGCATATACTCCAGTGTTGAAATTGTGAGACAACTTACATTCTTCGAGAATGTGGATTAGTATTTGATCACCTGAGCTGCCTACCAGTAGAGCAAGAAAATGCACTTTTAGAACTAACATAGGCCAGCACTACCTATACTCAAATACTCACATACTACTCACCACTCCATCCTTACTAGCTTCTCATTTGGGTTGAAAATTATACCAGCTCAAACCGGACATCGAAAAAGTCAACAAAACCAAATGGGAATCTAACAAATGGATGGAGTGAGTTAATTCATAAAGTCATGAGAAAAGGGGAAAACAAAAGTTTCTCTCAACAAAGTAGAGCTACACATTCTCAAACAGAACAATATAGTGATAACTTAAACTGCAAAATTGTTTACGGAAATACCGAAATAGGCATATGGAGAGGTGAAGATGAGAAATTGAATTACCTGTTACTAATGGAGATGGGCGATATTTGGGAATAAAAACGGCGGTTTGATACCGACGAAATGGTTGACATAGATGAAACAGTCTCCTCTTCACGATTTCCATTTGTGCTTTGTGTAATTAGTTGCTCCAGTTTTCGAGTATCGCCATTGTTGTCGCTTCCTTTTTGCAGCGAAGCTAGCTGCAGGCTGTTCTTTTCCGGGTTAAATTTAAACGGGTCAAATCCCTTCGGGTTCGGGTTAAATTTAAGTGGGGACTGGGGACAAATTTCCTTTTTACACCCAAGAAAATTGCACAATTCGCAATATAGCCCCTTAAAGTTATTTTTATAACAATTTACCTATTTTTATACTCTCCAGTTTTCTGAAATGGAGTAAAATAGTGTAAAAATACAACATTACTCCGTCGGTCATTCA
>JAQRGC011865642.1:0-11335 GCA_028659135.1 Plantago lanceolata
GTTCACACCGTGTCCGGCTTGTAGATAACAGTAGTCGCCCAAGCATGCTTCTCCCTTTAAGTCTTGAATTTTCTGAACAATAGAATATCTCGTCTCTTCTTTTTTGGACATAAATAAGATACCTAAATGGACCTCGGGCATCCGAATCTCAAACCCCACTGACTTAATCGCTTTTCTCGTAGGATGTCCGAGATGAACATCGATTCGACCAATCAGCAAGAGGAGCAAGAGAGAAGTATTGCCACCGATTGGGTTAGCTCTTCATATGAAGAGACAACGAACACATCCTCATCTAGCGATGATTCGAGCTCATCCGGAGAGTCCAGTGACGACTCTAGCGAAGAATCCGGTGAGGAATTGAGTGATGAGAATGAGGATGATGCTCACATGGATGCTCAGAAAAATGAGGATCAGCCCGTAAATGGCGAGGAAAAAGAATCCGCCAATGCTGGTGCGGCGGACGAGACGACGTCTAACTCGTCCGTTCAAGTAAAAGAAAGAGTAAGGAGACTCTCTGTTCATCGTGGAGGATCCCTCCGGGTGCCTTTGGTTACCCAAAACGTAGTTACTGAAATTGGCAACCCAACTGTGGAGCAGCCTCCAAGGAGCAATGCTGAGAGAACTGATGAGAGCCATCGCCCCACTCCGGACTTACTACTCTTTGAGTCCGAGGTAGAAGAGAGAGTTGTACCCAGACGGACACGTCGGAGGTTAATTCAAGAAGAAGAGGAACTTCCGGAGGAGACGCTGCCTATCGGTAATAAAGACCATGCAGAGGCTTGTCCTAGTTCCCGGCCGGGACCTCAAGTGACCAAACCAAAAAGAAAGGCCCCTACCAAGGGTGGGTGTAAGGTCACTGTTAACGAGATCAAGTGGCCAAGGTAATCATTCACTATTGATCGCCCGGATCCCCAAGGGGAAATGAATGAAGACAAATTTGTTCCCAATCCGGTTTTTGAGTTAACCTATGAGGACTTGGTAGATATCCGGAAAAAAATGGGACATTCCGGAGGATGTGGAGATGCGGCTGCCCACACCTGAACAATCAATGTACAATGCCCTCCCGGTTACATAGTGGTTAGGGAGGAAGATTTGAACCAAGGGTGGAGATTCCCTATGTCGGAAGTGCTTGTGGATATCCTTACTGGACTTGGTCTAAGTCCGATGCAAGTGCATCCGACTTCACTAGGATACCTTATATGCTTCGCAGTCCTTTGCCAAATAATGAAAATAAGTATCACACTGGACAACTTCAAGTTGCTCCATATGATCGGTACACCTCCGAAGACTCCGAAGTTATATTTCTTTAATGCGCGGCCACAATATGCTTATCTTAGAGATACACCTTCTACCATTGGAATCTGATGGTGGCATAGATTCTTCTACGTCCGCTATGCGCTGCAAGAGGGTTAACAGGAGGAAAACAGAAGGCAGTTCGGTGTACTGAAACACTTCACGCGGACTAAATTCCCCAAATATACTCCGGATAAGGGAGATATTCCATTGTGGATTGAAAGTATCCATAAGAAGAGCGGATCGGAGAGGTTTCTGAACAAATGTTTCTTCCGGCTTTTAACTTTGCAACCTCTGCCGTACTTAGCCGGACTAACTAGGGAATGCTTTTGCAAAGGAATTCACAATTTTGGTATGTGATTTTTTATGTTTCCGCTGTTCGCACTTATGCATTTTATGACACTAATCCTCCTTTCTTGTTTCCGCTGTGCAGAGTACTGGTTTTCTTACGGAATATAGGAATTCCTAGCACAGAAAGATGCGGTCATGCCAGAACAGAGCCATCAAATCTTAGATGGCATCCGGGCCAAAAAGATTGAGGTACAATCCAACATCCCCGGACCTCTCCCAAAAAATCTATCTCGGCACCAAATGGAACAGGAGAAAAGGGAAAAGGATGGGAAGCCTCCGCTTCGTCTTGTTGTCCCGAACAAGGGGATGAACGAAAAGAAGGGCAAGGAGAAAAAGTCCAAGGACAAGAAGGAGAGAAAGAAGAGGAAGAAGAAGGAGAAGAAGGAAAAGAAGGACCGGGGGAGGAAGAGGTCTGGAACTAATGATGAAGAAGGGTCGGAAGAGGGAAGTGGCCAAGAGAACCTCGATGATAATGAGGATGTGGAGATGCAGGACCATGGTGCGGGTGGGTCCGGATCTCAAAGGATGAGGGAGGTGTCCGAAGAGCCCTCGCCTACTAAAATGGCTATGTTGAAGAAGCTTGGCGTCCAAGCCAAGATGGTGAACCGGATCAAGGGGATGGAGCCCAAAGATCGGAATGAGAAAGTTGCGGAGATTGGGGTTGAGGTAAGTCCGGATTCAAATTTAACATCTTAATTTCATTAACACATTGCATTTTACTAACTCTCATTTCCTTTGCAGCTGCTTGCTTTGTCCGTGGCTCTCAATGAGGTAGATTCTTAGAATTTGGCCGACAAAGAGTTATAAATTTCAATTGCGACTCCTAGTTTATGATTCTAAATTGATAATGCTCTTTATATTTATTACAATTTTCTAAATCTTTAACATAGATAGATTGACTTAACATCTAATCCTACCTGCTAGTTAATGTTCATCTATTCTTTTCTTCTCAAGAATTCACAATTGGATTGTCACCGTATTTACATCTTAAATTTATATTTATCTAAGCTCATCTATAAATCATTTACATCTCTATGTTCATCTGGGTAGGTCACGGATATCCACGGATCGGATCGATCCGATCCGCATCTCACGGATCAGAAAAATTGCATCCGTGATCCGATCCGTTAGTTAACGGATCGGATCGATTCGGTCCGTAAGTACGGATTAACGGATCCGGATCATTTGAGCAGCCCTATTTCAGATATCTGAAACGTCTATTTTTGTTAAGGCACTGAAACATATGGCAAAACCAAGAGTTCCATTGCTTCCTCATGTGCCAACCATGATATAGCAGTATAAGCGCATAGGCCGCATAGCTCCTGAATTTTGAGATATCTGTCCCAGATTGATTTCTGAGCGTTGAATTGTATGTATCCGATGTAGATTAGTGTCCCAAATTATTTCTGCCGTTCTTTCTCTGATGGTACTTTGGCGAATTTTAATTGGCCACACAATCTGGCTCAATTTGGGGATTCTTCAGCTGGGACACTTGGTTTTGTTTAAAGTATCACACTTTATTGACACCACCATGGAATCAGGATCTAGTTTCGGAAAACTTGGTAGTTGGTGGTTGGTAAGTAGTACTGTTGAATATCAGCATTTTACTTGGAGATCTTCATACCTAAGTCTTAACTCACATCATAGGCGCAGTTCTTTGAAGCTATGGTTTCAGTTCTCAAGACTTCTGGATTAATACCCTCCTACTTAAGTTTCTACTTAGGGAAACTGCCTCGTCCTAGATACTCCTTTTCTACTGTTTCATTTACTAATTCCAGAGTAAAGAATGGTGCAGTTCTTGGATTATGTTCTGTTACTGGAAATAATGTCGTCGAGGAGGATAAGTTGGAGGCTTTGTGGGATGATGGATATGGTAGTGAAACCGTAAAGGGTTATCTTGACCATGCTAAAGATATTATTAGGCCTGATGGTGGTCCTCCAAGGTGGTTCACTCCTATCTCATGTGGACCTCATTTAAAGGGTTCGCCTGTGCTCCTGTTCTTGCCTGGTAAATGCTTCATGCTTACAAGAATCACAGATCATTGTTTGTTGATTAGGAATTTAAGATTGAACTTCAGGTTAAGTTATGGTTTTATTCATGTCACTTATCCGGAAATTCTGCTTACTTTAAATTTCATCTACTCGTGTAGGGTTGGATGGTACTGGACTTGGACTTTGTTTGCACCACAAAGCCCTTGGGAAGTAAGTACTCATAACGCTGGTTAACTATTTCAAGAGATTCAACTTCTTTGCGAGGTTTAGCTTTGGTTTAGTGTTTCTTCTTTTAGTTCTCTTAGTTATCTGAACTCTTAGTATGTTCTAGCAATTGATTGAGACTTTGGGGCCGAATGCAGCTGTTATTTATGCATTTATTGCCTTGCTTATAGATTTTCTTCAATGGCTATTATAGAGAGCAACAGTCTGGAAATAAGATACGAAAACCTTTTGCCTCGATCTCATGGTTACCGGTTCTGGGAGTTGAGCTTCACCTCTGGGCAGCACCAGATCATATTAATTGCAACATCGAATATATATGTGCTGATATGACATAGTCACCAGTATTATGTTTCTTGTTTTCATCACACTGACAAAGTTCTTTTTCTTTTTCTTTGTCTTTGGGTACAGGGTCTTTGATGTTCGCTGCATGCATGTTCCCGTGCAGGACCGAACACCATTTGAAGGTAGTAATAAATTTTCCTTTTGGGATCCATTTTCGAATGCAGGGAAGTGAAATTGTTGGTGTCATATATTTCAGAGTTGGTAGAATGGGTTGAAGAAACGGTGAACGCCGAGCACTGTTTATCACCAAATAAACCTATTTATCTGGTTGGAGAATCACTCGGAGGGTGCTTAGCACTTTCTGTAGCTGCTCGTAATCCAGAAGTTGACCTAGTAGTTATATTAGTTAACCCAGGTTTGTCTTCAAAATCGTCTAGTGGTGTCGTCTACATGACACTTGTCTTTCTCGTCAGTAATTAGCCTGCCAGGAGGCTTATCTGACATCCGTTCATTCTTTCAGCAACTTCGTTTGACAGGTCACAATTGCAACCTTTGCTTCCACTACTAGAGGCGTTGCCTGATAATCTTCATGTCACAGTTTCTTATCTCCAGGGCCGTATTATGGGTATAGCTTCTCCTATATTATTTCAAGATCAAAGCTTACCAATTACCATGATTTTGCCAGTACGTACCTATAAATCCCAGTCGTTGCCTTATTTTCTAAAGAAATGAACTTTACTTCTCAGGTGATCCGTTAAGGATGGCTACAGTAGGTATCGATATGTCATGTCCTCCAACACGATATTTTGAAAAGCTAGCTGACAACCTTTCTGCTCTTTTACCATGTGTTTCTGTAAGTACATTCTCTCGGTTTTACTTGTCAGAGTTTTTTGCACCTGAATGTAGTAGTCAAATTTTGATTTGGAGAATTATTTTCTTTATTTTGTTTGAATGGACAGGGAATGGCTGAAATACTACCTAAAGACACTTTACTCTGGAAACTGAAGCTTCTCAAAACGGGTGCTGCTTATGCTAATTCCCATCTTCATGATGTTAGAGCAGACGTACTTATTCTTGCAAGGTGTAGTCTTAAGGGCTATTCTAGCAGTTACGCTGAAAATATTCTGTGAGTTTGTACTCGTGATAATGATAATGCGTTTGCATCTCAGCGGTAAAGATAACATGCTTCCAAGTCGAGATGAATCTCGGAGGCTTATGAGATCATTAAAGACTTGCAGGGTAAGAGACTTCAAAGACAGTGGCCATACCATTTTATTGGTGAGTAAGGAGTTTATATATCTTCTTCATTTATATCAGCGATCGATAGAACTTGATCAGCTTCGTTTCTAACTGTACTTTTTTGACTTTCTGAAAACGCCCTCCCTCACCATGTGGTGCAATATAACCCTTGTTTGTCTCTTAAGCTTGCCATGAGATTTACAAGCTGATCACATATCCTGGATTATTTCGATGCAGGAGGATGGTGTTAATCTGCTGACAATCATTAAAGCTACTTGGACATACCGCCTTTCAAGGATCCATGATCATGTAAAGGACTTTCTGCCTCCTAGTGCATCCGAGTTTAAGCAAGTTGAAGGAAACGGGTAAATGGATGTATTTCCCTTGGTGAATTTTGCTATACAGTTCACATAAATAGTATTTATAGGAAAGCAAGCTCACTGATTCTTGAACATATTGAATTAATCTGACTTTTATTTGAATACAATTATACAATTCAGATTATTTCGCAATTATGCCGGTCCAGTAATGTTTTCTACCAATGAAGACGGGGATATAGTGAGAGGTTTGTCAGGTATTCCCCATGAGGGACCGGTCCTGTTGGTTGGCTATCACATGCTTACGGGTCAAGATGCTTTTCTGGTAATGGAACAGTTCCTAAGGGAGAAAAAGATCATGATTCGTATTCTTGCACATCGATTAATCTTCTCACAATCTGTCGAAAACCAAACAAAACCACGCCAGGGATTACTTTCCGAAGCTACTGATGACCAAGTCAGTGATTTTTCCATTGTTGACTACCTGAGGTTATATGGGGCTCTGCCTGTTGGCGGGAGCAATATTCTAAAGTTGATCACTTCAGGATCTCATGTGTTGCTTTATCCTGGCGGGGTTCGTGAAGCTCTTCATCGTAAGGTCTGTGGAATCCTTTAGGCTGATTGGAAAGGGGAAGTTAACGATGTAATAGGAAATGTGTTGGAGCTTTTGTTAGAAAATGTTAATATATGGGACATATATATATATATTTGTATTTTTCAGGGAGAAGAGTACAAGTTATTCTGGCCTGATCAACCCGAACTTGTGAGGACGGCTGCAAAATTCGGTGCCACAATAGTACCGTTTGGGGTAGTTGGAATAGATGATCTAGCAGAGGTTACTATTTCATCGTCATTCGATTTGAGATCACCGTCTTATAGTTACCATTTGAAGTCAGGTACAGTTACGCTCCTCATTTTTCCTTTTGCAGTTAGTTCTGGACTACAATGACCTCATGAGAATCCCTTTTCTTGGCGACCTAATACAAAGAGAGAACGAAAAATGCAAATCATTCAACATCAGGTAACAATGCTTATAATATCTTGTACTTGTAATCTTATCTTTCTACATGTTATACGAGTTATGGTGCGTGATTTGTAGGGCTGGAATGAGTGGAGATGTTGCCAATCAAAGTTTACATGTCCCTGGACTTATACCGAAGATTCCAGGCAGGTTTTACTACCTGTTTGGGAAGCCGATTTCAACAAAAGGAAGAAAAGAGTTGGTGAACAACAAAGAGAAGGCAAAACAATTGTACATGCAAATACAAGATGACATTGAATCTAGTATGTCTTACTTGCTCAGGAAGAGGAAGGAAGATCCTTATAGAAGCTTGCTTGCCAGGATCATATACCAAGTTTCCCATGGTCTTGCTCATACAGATCAGGTTCCAAGTTTTGAGCCATGATGGACAAGAACGTACATATCACGATTCACGAACACCATAGAAAAACAAGATTCTAGAGACGCTTTATATGAAGTGAGTCGAAAACAGCAGAACTAGCTGGTTCAAAATGCCAAGTTCAGTACCGTAATAGATAGATTCATCATTATTGTCCTAGTTCTAAACAAAGCGTCTCCCTGTCATCATATGCACATGAGAATTTTGGTAAATGAAAGTGATAAAATTAATCAAGCTGCATACTGCTAGGGCATTTAATCACAAATTCACAATACAAAGAACTGATCATGAAGTTTACCAGTAACAAATTAAGAGCTTTACTCAACGAAAGGTAACGAAACTCATTTTATCATGAAGTATGATGAGGGTAATTTATGGTAATTCTTCTTACATTGTAAAACGCCTTCTACAGTCTTTGTTACGCTCCAGATCTGGACTAACAAGCTTTGAGTAACTCTCACTAGCTCGACCTGATGTCCTAGCTGCCGAGTTACCTAATTCCTGCAGTAAGCTGATGAATACTTGGAGTACAAGACATCGTTATTTTGTTATTTATTATATTTTATGCAATCAGGTGTTTAGTTTAGTAATACTTCTCAAGTATTATAGTTATTTACTTGCTTTCTAGAGTTTAGATTAATTAGGAAGTTTAGGCTAAGTAGAAGTCTTTTCTTTATTTACAAGTCTTTTCAATTGCTATGTAATCACATGTAAGACCTTCATTATTTTATGTCTTTATCAATGCTTATTATTCGTGCTTATGCATCTCGAGGCGTTCCCTCACATCTTGGTTAGTGCTTTGGTAGTGCTAAAGTTTACCGTTTATTTACCGAGGAATAGTAGCTAGTAGAATATGACGACGACAGCAGCAACAGCATCCACGAGGCGGACGGACATCGATGGAGTTACTCATTCAGGATTTTTTATCCTAACCCACGCCAAGTTAATTCTATTCAAGCATTAATCTTAGTGGAATCGTGCTCTTTAACTAGGGTTTATGGTTTGCTAGAGATAATTATGGGTGATGCATATGAATATCTTAGAATAATTAGTATTCTCAATACGGTTAGGAAAAGGTATTCATCATAAGCAGAAAGAAGTGTGTGTGTGTGTGTGTTTTTCTATTGTGAGACCGACCTGCATTGTGGTCAGGTTGGATGTATAGAGACTGTAACTCAAAAGTAGGTTGGTGAACCCTCCTTACAATAGTATTTGAGTACTAGTCTGTTACGTGTACAATTACTGAATATCTGATACATGTCCTTTTTGGGATTAGTGGACTTTTATAGATGTACTTTTATCTCCAAATTGTTGACAAGTGCACAGTCCATATTTGACCACGTCGACCTAGGTAGGACTTCCCAATATTCATGGGCATTGGCCATAGACGTCACTATTAAGGGTAGATAGGTCATTTTGTTATACTCAACGACTACAGCTGTCATAGTCAAGGTAGCTTTGTAAATTTGTTCGACTAGAGAATAGTTTTAGAATAGTCTTGATTGTTTCCTTGCCAGGCAAGGCTGAGTATCGGTCCAAAACCGGACAAGAACCGGTTATAGACCGGAACCGCAATTGTTGTTTTATGGGGACCGAGAACCGGACCGTCTCCGGTCTAGACCGTTTTATCACGGTTTATTCCAGTTTTAACCGGAATTGGACCGAAATTTAAACATCTTAAAATTTTGCACATCCATAACTCCATAAGTGATGAAAAGAAAACAAAAACTGAGTTTTTCTAAGTCTATAAGGAGTAAATCAGTATTGGGACTGTTTGAAGTACTAATAACAATAATTTGATTATCACTTTGATTCACGTAATAATCACAATGAAACAAATTAGAAAGAGTTGGAGGCTTGGAGCTATGTATACATGTAGTAGTTAACTTAATTAACTCCATCTAACTAGTAACTTTAGTATTCTAAGCTTTCAAGATCTCAATTTTTCAAATTTTCACACACCTTTTCCAGCCTTCCCCAATGAATCATTGATGAACTGATTATATTCATACGACAAAATGTAAACCTTTCAAATTAACATGAAATGCAGACTGGCCTTAATTCGACAGAGGGAGTATATATGCATTGTAGTATTATATTCTCATAACTTTTTTTAACTTTCATAAAATTTATACATGGTATATAATGTTACATTATCAGTGATACGGGTGGAATATATATGTATTGTAAAAAATGTTAGAAAAAAATTGAAAAAATACAATTTCGGTCCTAACCGGTTTGGACCGTAAAACCTACGGTTTTTTATCGAAACCGGACCGGAACCGAAAAACTGAAAAATCTCGAATCGATAATCGAACCTAATATATATACGGTCTGGACCGTACCGGAAACACCGGTCCGGTTTTTCGGTCCCGGGCTCATTTTGCTCAGCCCAATGCCAGGTGAGCACTCGAGCCGGTGAGCCATTCTAGTACTGTTCCTTGGTAGTCATCTAGCTCAGGCTAGGGTGTCCTTGAGTGGCCTATTTGAGGGTCAGGGGAAGGACACTGACATAGTGTTTTCCCAATATCTACTCACCATAATGCCAAATATCAATTCGGGCGGCGTGACAGACCTCGCCTAGGACCAGTTTCAACGATATTTTCCTAACACAACTTATAAAGCATGCTCTTTGACATTATTACTCCTTATAGCTTGCTAGTCCTTCTAATTTGAGACGGGCATATTTTTCACTCATCGTATGTCCCCATAGTTGCCAAGTATCTTGGGGAAAGATGGTTGTGGAACTATATAAATAGAGTTGAAAAGGTTTTGTAAAACTTGTAGGTGGGAAACGTGGCGGATATTATATCTCCCTCTTCCTTCCCCATGTTTGGGTGTAGACGTCTGTAAGACTTCGAGATCCAAATAAAGTTTGGTCGTCGACTTGTCGTAGTACCCAAGTAGCTCAGTTTTACCTTGGTGTTTCTCTCGATATCTCTTTTTTCATCTTTTGGGTAAATCCGACCATTGTGGCGACTTGCATGGCCCGAGTTTCTCAGATCCCGAGCTGCATGTTTTTATAGTAAGATTATGCCACGTGTATGTCGGTGAGTGGGGCACGTGAAAATTATGTCATTTCCATCTGCTCTTTTAATCTGAACCGTTGATTTATAATGATCCAACGAATGAGATGTGATGGGTCGATGATGTGACATTTCGTATTCCGATCCATTGCCCTTCTATAAATAGGCCTTTGCAAGGTAAAAAAAATCACTTCACTATTTGTGCCAAATTTCATAAAGTTTTTAGAGGGAGAAAATCTGAGAGTAATCGGAGCGAGTCATCTGCAATCGAGCCAAGTGATCGTTTGAAGTCGTTAAAGAGAAGTCGGGCGCTTGATCTTTCCAGATCTTTATCCAAGACTACTCAACAAGTAACTACTCGAGACAGTTTTCCTGTGTTTTAATATCTCTAAATTATATATGTAATCGTAAAATAGTCTTCGCCTCCTATATGATAGTAAATATGTAAGAAAATATCTCGAATATTGTGCAGCGGAAGTTTAAATTTTTTTTAACATACTTGATCATGCTCACGATTATATGACGTAACTGAAACAAGGGTTGATGCACTTACAGAATCGGATCAACCGGTAGTTCGTTCTGTTCGTTCACGAATTAGAGATCCTGAAACTGACTGCTGTTCGGCAGCATATTCCGGCCGGTCCGTGACTTCGATCAACGATCCGTCCGGTCAGCAGCTATTAGAATGTGTCTGGAGTATTCTCCAACTGGAATCGCCTCGATCGGGTTCATAACGAAGAAGATATGGACTTTGCAAGATCGTTGCGTTGTCCTGGAAATTCTACATAGGAACTCATGCATAAACTTCAAACCTTGGTATCCAAGTCAAAGTCGTTAGGAAGGCTTTATTCTAAATCTGGAGATGGAGAAAATATGCTAGAGATATTCTATAAAGAATAATGCATAATAAACTAAAATACAATGACTGTATTTATAGCCAATTCTCCAAACCAAATTTTCATATATGACTCTAAACTATTTAGGAGTCTAATTAGGAATTTGACTTAGGCCCCAAGAAACAAAACTCTAGGAAAGGAAAAGAAGATGGGAGGGATTAAAATCCCTCCCACCCGCCGCCGCCAACATAAAAGCCAGCCCCCTAGGGGCTGGTTCATATGGCTCGACTATGAATTGGCCCGGCCCCGGTCTTTTCCTCCAAATCCAATTTGTTTGTTTCTTGATTTTATCTCTACATATTAAATTAATTTAA